>CM057821.1:76297706-76540206 GCA_030067965.1 Latrodectus elegans | reverse complement strand
ACTTTCCATTATAAATATTTTTGTAAAAGTTTCTTTGATTAAGCAATACAGAGATTTATTAAAAAACATTAAGAAACATTAAAACTACTCTGCTAAAATTGGAAAAAAAAGATGATGTATTATTCAACTAATTTATGTAATTATTTAATACTCTATTAATTTATTTCATTATCTAATACAGCGCCATTAAAATAATATTTTAAGCATATAACAATTTTGGTTGGCTTAAAACAACATATTATGTATTCACTTGTTAGACATGTATAGAAAAGGCACAATAGTTTTGATGTTATTTTCTATGATAAATATTTTTGTTGCTTAAGCAATGTAGATTTATTGAAAAAATGTTCTTTCAAGTCAAAAAATGCTCACTAAAGTTCTGAAAAATACTTATAACAGCTCTACTAATGATGTAATATAGTGCAACTATAAAAAAATAATTTAAGGCTCTTTCTCCATCACTTCTGACCTGGGGAAAAGTTTCGTATTGATGTTGTTTTTTAGCCGCATATTCATATACAAAAACATTTTTTTCATTATGATAAACATTTCGTTGAAAAAGTAATATAGATTGATTGAAGAAATGCATAAATAATCTGTGGAATAAATGTTCTACTAGAGCTTTGCAAAAAATTAACTATAGATTGTACTAACCTTGTTAATTGTCTTATATATTTCTATTAAGTTAATATCATACGGTATAAGTCAAAATAATTCTGTGCTTTTGAATATATGATTTACATGAAATAAATAAAAGCTAAATAGTAGCTTCATTCGCAAAAACTGCAATTAAAAATATGTTGTCATTAAAAAACGCATGGAAATTTAGCTATATCACGTGAAATATTAAAAGCAAATTTTTCTTAATAATTTATAGTTGTATCATTTATGCTATGAATTCCTTTATACTTAAATCGAGCTAATAGATCCTCTGTCTATACATTAATCTTCAATTCAACAGTTCATGAGCTTGACTCCCAACTAGAATATATATATTTGTAGAGTTTAAAAATCATATGTTTAGAACTTATATTTTTATCAAATTAGCAATCATAGAAAAGAAGTAATCTTAAAACGATTACGTGAACCACTGAATCATCTGGTTCATTGGGTACATTGTTATTCGCTATTAAATACAATCCATTGTTTTAATTTGAAATTTATTCATATTTCTTTATAAGCTGAAATTAAATAATTTAAAAAAAACACTAAGATATTTAACGATTGGATTCATAATGGAAAAAAATTGTAAAAACATATCCAGTGAGCTAGCTATTTTATAGATTTTGATATTATCATTAAAAGAGTTGCTACAAATAGTAACTATATATATATAATATATATATCAGTATTCTATAAGAAAAATTATCATCTCAATCAAAGAGTTTGATTGATATAATTGAAGAGTTGAACAGAATTAATCAAAAAGTTTGTTAGGGCGTTTACTCACGTTATTGGAAGGTAATAACCTCGAATCCCGACCCAACCGAGATCCGTCTTGTATCCTTTTGGTGGCAGGGCCGCGTAAAATATGTCTGTTCGCAATGTCCTCCATGAACAAACACACTTCTGGAGTGTCATGCCACGTTTGAGGCTTCTTGTTTGGTAATTATTTCTAAATTATGAAGATCCGTTGAATTTCAAAACAACGATGATTACTTCTACAGGTGTTATAAGTTGCTATACCTCCCCACCCCTGCAGTGCAAAGAAAGGGGAATTTTCTTGTAATAGCCAAGGATTATAAATCAAAATATATTTTCTATATAACCATCATTTTTCATATTAATAATTGAAGGGAATGAAATCTGCTGTTAAACATTGTCCATTCTTTTATGAAAACTAAAAGTTATATAAATATTGGATTTGGGCCTAAAAAGCATATAACATTGTCAATGCAAAGCATCTTTGAAGATTATAATATTATTATTAAAAGAATTAACACAAAAAGAAAAACTATCAGTACAATAAAAAACTATAAAGAAACTTTAAGTTTAGATGAAAAATTAGCCAATAGGATGAATATATATTTTTGAAATTTTAAATAATCGTCATTTATCCAATTAATAATTGAAGCTGGCGAAATTTGTAGAAAATGACAACCAGTTGTATTATCATTACTAAAAGATAAATAGTTATTAGATTTGTGATAAAATAATCTAAAATATATTATTCAATGCGAGTAGCCTTTGAAGAATTTAATATTAAGATTTACGAGTGAAACAAACTGTCAGTTCAAATGCAAAATTAATAGAAGAACTATATATATTTGTTCTTCTAAATAGTAACCTATAGACAGTTATCCGACTGATAATTGAAAGTGTCGAAATTTGATACTAAATTTAAATATAATCAGTTTTATTCTTTGAAATTTTATATTTTGACAAATATTTAATTTCCGATTCATTTAGAGTTCAATTTAAGACCAGTGAATGTTTGTGACAGACATGTTTTCAAAAATGCGGCAGCACACAGTTTAATTAAAAAAGAAAAATAGCATCGGAAAAATGAAATCTCATTAAATTGTAGTTTTTCCCATTCGAAAGGATACCTCATCCTGAGTGGGAAAAAAAAGAAGAATCAATTTTGCAGGTGGAAGAAAAGAACTCACGATACACTTATTCTTCGGAAACGCTTTCGTGCATCATTTTCCTTACAAAAAAAAAAACTGAATTTTCCAAAAATTTATTTCTACGAGACGCTTTCTTTCATTTTCAATTTCTCCTCATTAGACGAATTTAAAGCGTTCATCCCATTGCGATAATTTAAAGGGTTTTTTTCCGCCAAAAACAGCTTTCGGTATTTTGTTTCGAATTTGCTCCTTTAGTAATGCTACAGTCAATTAAATCGTTTTGATGAAACCAAATTGAAGAGCGAAAATGGTTGAATTCAGTCGTCGTTTTTACCCTTTAAATTTTTAATGATGGCAGCATAAAAACTAAAATAGTTTTGAGATAGTTGTTTTTATTTCTAAAAATAACTTTTCAAATTCAAGAGCCATGACCAACATAATCATTAATTATCGACAAAGTAAACTATTTGTGAGACATTAAGGTTACAAAATTAGGAAGAGTTCTTGAATTTTGGGTATTATAAGCTTATAGACGAAACTCCAAAACTTAAGGCAGCCTGTTTTTGCTTTATTTTTTAATACAAAATTACGTTAATGTATTTATTCATAATTAATATAAAATAAGGCAACTAGAGACTAAACTGTAGCAAAATTCAGAGAAAGGTATGGTCATTTGGGATTCGATACTTAAGACTTCAGAAACTAAATGGTTAACACTCTAGTGTTAGGTTCATCAGTTCGTTGGTTCGATTCGCGTCTAAGACTTGGATGTTTATAGTGTAGTGTGCTTGAAACTATAAGTCTTTATTTAATAAAGATTCGTGTGACACTTGAGTCATAACCAATCTCAACCTTCAAAGTGAAAAGTCACATGTTTTTCAGGCATTGCTGAGCAATAGAAAGTAAATATTGATTTCTGCTATTGGTAGATAAATTAATAGGTATGATTGATTTGACATCACGTAGTAAGCATGTTAATAGTCGAAGGAATTTTTAATTTATTTAAACATCCACTGTATCCTGTTTTTCGTGATGATTATTCAAAGACTGTATACTGCAGTCACATACCGCACAGAAGAAAAAAAACCCGGGAAATGTTCAAGCTCACATCCTGATTGATGTGCCAGTAGAAGCTTGAAGTACAATACCCATCTCACGTTACTCAACAATTCCTAGACCAACTCAGTGGCATTCCCCTCTGAAGTCTTAGAATTAAACAGCACTAATCTTTCAGGCTGTGTGCTTTTGATATTTCCATGTTTACTCCTTCGCTACATTTTTAATAGGACTGAAAGTTTATTGAGGAAGGAAAAAATCAATGAGTTACTATAAAAATCTTAATAACACCTCATTTAAAGTATCCATTTAGGAAATATCATGCATTTTCTTCAATTACTTTTCACTTTTCTAAAGCAAAACTTATTTGAAAAGTTCTAAAAATTAAAATTCCAATCAATTTTGAATATTCAAAAGCAACGTTAAACGCTTTACAAATTTAACGTTCTTTTTTTCCTTGAATAACAATCTTCTTCCTTAAATTAACTAAGAAAAAGAAAATACGCGTAACCTTCAATATCAAAAGCTAGAGCCATTCCTTCCTCAAGGTTGTGGTTTTTAATAAAATCCTTTCGTAAAAAAATAATTAGTGAAATTTTACTCAGAAACATGAACTTTTCCAATAAATAAAATAATATTCATTGCATATTATATTCTATAACCTTAACCTCTCTACTATGGTAACAAAAAACACCGCCTACAGCTCATCTCTTTTGTTCTACAAACGTAATCGAGTTTCAAGGCTTGATATTCTTTAGAAGCAATAAACTGGATCCTAAAGTAAGAATAAAGGAACATAAAAGAGTTTATACCAGTGAAGCTGAAAGTAAGGAACGCATCGCACAAAGACACCGATGAACATAAAAGCTTCCAATTTGGAACTTAAAAACAAACATGACCTTTGTTCTATGCTGTTTCTAAAAGAACAATTTGGGAACAAAATAGAGATAAAATTTGACGAAGGAGACTTATTAAAAAGTAACAAAGATATGAGTTTCTAAATTTGTGGATGGTTTATTTTTATGTTGACTTATTGAATTCTTGCCCATATTTCTCTGAATAACAACAGATTTATGGTTTGAGTTTTTTATGGTTCTGGGGTCCCTTTTTGCACACGAGTGCTGCTAATTGGGAAAGCATAGTTATTATAGACCGTATTAAAAATGTTGTTATTACATTAACCTGAGTTTCGCAAGAATATTTGTGGGATTCGCAAGAAAGAAATTTAATTTAATTTCCTTTAACTTAAAGTTTACTCTCTCTTCTCTCTCTCTCTCTCCACATAACTGACTAACAAGTCTAAAATACTTCACAGGCCGTAATTTCTAGTGTAAAACCTATTTATATGTATATATATATGTGTGTGTGTATAGATGTATATATATATATGTATATATTTGTATATATATATATATATTTGGAAAAAACTATAGTTTAGAGAAATATAATGATGCTAAATAGTAATTTAGTCTAGTTCAAAAATTAAATTTGCAACTCAAAATAATCTATTATAAATCACATAAAAATAAATCGAATGAAGCGTTTATAACTTGATTAGACATTAAATTATGAAATTGTTAAATAATGAAATCAGATCAAAGAAAACAGCATTTATATACATCCCGAAGTATTTCTTATCGTTGACATACTGTAGAAAGTCTTCACGCTTACCGTCCAATGATAAAATCAATACTTATCTCCCGCAGAGAAAAAAAATCGCAAATATCGTTATTTATTTTCGAAAAATGAAGGATTGGTTGGTTGGGTTTTATGGCGGAAGGTCCAAAATTAGACGTGCTGCGCCAACAAAAAATGAAGGAAGGAAGTGGTATAATCACACATACCGATAATTCTATAGATAACAATTTTTTTAAAAAAAGGGAGAACTACATACTTTGGTTCTTTAAGTGAGTAGAACTTTGGAACGAAAAACGCTAAGCCATTTAAATTAATTAGATCGTTCACATTACCAAAAGCCACGTAATTCTGAACCATGGTCAATTGACGAGGTCAAAACTGAGTTGGTACCCTCCACTCCGCACCAACGTCTCACCAGCGGAAAGATTTTGAACGCCACAGATTAACGTGGATACGTTCCAAACCCACGACACTCCAGTAACCCAGTGAGGGAGAATGTGGTCACCCTCCCAATCACTGCCTTCGGCAAAGGATGCTACACATTGCTGACCTTGACAGGAAGCTTTGTGAAGCTACTGAGACACTGGAGCTTACTTTTAAGCCCAAATACAAACCTTTAGAAAATACTGAAAATATGCATACTATTTTTAGAAAACAAAATGCTAACTTGTTCACTAAAATAATGAAGGTAATCGTTTTATATGTTTATTTATTAATCTTTATAAATGAAATCCTTTTTCTGTGTGTTCACGAAAATTTTGAGGTCAAAGGCCTTATTTAAACTCATTGTAAAATTACATATATCGCGACGTATGATTCTCTTAAGCGATACTGCATGTCACTCAAGCTTCGTAAATGGAATTATGTATATTTCCCTTCTTAAATGTTTATATATATATATATATATATATATATATATATATATATATATATATATATATATATATATATATATATATATATATATATATATGTATATATATATATTAAATCACCAGAAGTACAGAGCATTATGACAACAGCACAATATATCCACATTTTTACATTTCTATTTTCTAATTTAAAAAAAAGCAATAAAGGTATTCCCTATTTTTCCACAAGTTTTGAAATATAAAATTTCTTTTCATTGCAGCGTATGCATTTTCGCTTTTACCAATACTCCGCTGATAAAAATACATTGAAATGTGGATCAAAATAGTTCTAATTTCAATACTTAATAAATTTGTGATTAAAAGGAACTTTCAAATATTCCATACAACATTTGATTTGCTTTTAGCTGATCTTTATGTGAGACTTCATTTTGCGGCCCAAAAGAATTTTTTGCACAACTATCGATATTATAATATTGATAGCAAATATCGCCATTTTCCCAAAACAAATTTTTTCTCTAAAGCTATGTCCTGTATATTAAGTTGGGTTTAGCTCATTCATTTATTGTATTCTAACACATGTTTTCTTCAATCATTTTCACTATTCTCGTGCTTCTTTTAAGACTTTCGTACAGTGTACATCATTTAAATCTCCTTATAAAAACAAACAATTAATTGTAGTAAGAATTAATACATATTTTTTAATTTTATGTAAATTATATCTTTCTAATGCCTCTCTCTCTTTTGCCTACGTACAAATGTGATGAAGCTCAGTAAAGTTTTCTCAAAGAAACTAATTCGGTTTAAATTGAATCGACACGCGTACATTTAAATAATGCATGAACTTTTCTCAAATAAATTATTCAGTGGTTTTGTGTTACAAAGCGGGAATAGCTGCTAAGGTCCCCTATCGCTGCGAAGTTCTCCTCAAATATACATTAACAATCGATTTCGGAATCTCAGAGAAAATCCCGCAATCAAACTATAACCACGTCGACATGGAGATTACGTTCTCTCCACCGAACAATGTACTCGGTTGGAATTACCCCTCCCAAAAGGGACTTTCATTCAGAAGTCTGCCAAATGCGCCAACTTTTCTTTGACAAAAGCTTTGTCCGACAACTCACCTGATGAGTTTGGAGGAAGGGAGAAACTGTTTCCCTCAAAAGACGAGCGAATTGAAATTGAAATTCCTAGCTTGACAGCAGAAGGGGTGGACCAACTAATTAAATCGACCTTCAAGACACTGGCGCGACCCACGCTCTCTTGTAATATGATTTTAATATCGTTTAATTAATGTGGAATTCCTTCATAAATGGAAGGCTTTATTGAATCGGTGTGATGTTGAATTTATTAATTTTTCCAGTGCAGTTAATTCAAAATTAGCAATTTTTGTGACTCACTCTAATTAGTTTATCATTTGGAAATTGCGCCAAGGAAATTTTGATTCTTCATCATTGCATATAATTAATTTCCACTATTTCGAAACGTATTCCAATAATTATACTATCTATTCTATTATTTCTTCATATATATATATATATAAATAGAAATTTAATGAAATTCTCCATAATTATTAATTTGGATCATTAAATGTGATTCATCATAATTAATTTCAGAAGAGATTTTAATTTGCGTATAAAGTTTAATTCAATTGATATAATTTAAATTTTAAAGCAGAATGTATTTTGAAATATACATATTCTTTTGTAAGCTGAAAAGAATTTAATTTAACTATTCACGTTTTCTAAAAATGTGTGCATGATTATTAGCTTTTCAAAAGTTCTCTTTTCGTATTGAGTGGGAACAGAACATATAAGTTCCTTACAATTTAAAGTAATTTAGATAGATTTCAAAATTTTTCCTACTAACAATTTACGGAATTAGCGTGCAAGTTATTCAAAATTAGTTCTTAAAAATTGAAAAATTAAAATGTGAAGAGTCATTCCTATTAATTTTAAGAAATATGAAAAAGTTTTCATCACAAGCACCTTGTTTGTAATTGTAGCAAAAATCGTCTGTATATTTTTTCAATTAATACATGAAAAACTACTAAGAACTTTAAATTCCTCAATTCGTTAATTTTTTAAAAGTAATATTTTTTACTAAATATAATTTTTAAAATAAATCTTATATAACAGGAAAATTAAGTTATAAAAATATTGTGCCACACACACACAAATATAAACCACATGTTTTTTGAATTAATTAATTTTTAAATTAAAAATAAAATTTAATAAAATTAATGTAAAGGAAAATATTTTTAAAGCCGTGATACTATTCATTTCGAACAATCAGAACATCTATAGAAGTATATTATATCTCCTGCTCTTCATAAAAACAAATTTTTATTTTTACGACGCAGAATAATTAATTAATTTGGAACAATAAAAAATTAACTATTAAATCTTCAATGTCTCGATGATAATTGGAATACGTGAAAACATCGTTAAAAGACATCATGAAATAAAATCATTAAAAACATCATGACAAATGCGTTTTTTTTTTGTTCATAGAGAATAAAATATTCTGTTATCAAAAGAAATACAATTTAATCTTCCACAAAAAGAGAAAACTATAAAATCGATGAATATGTAAACACACACCAAATAAAAGTGTCGTCTACAAAGGTTCCTTTAAAAAAAAACAAGAGAAAAAATTATTTATAAAATAACAGCAATATAAAATAAATATTCATCTTAATATTGAAACCAAAATTATCCTTATTTGTAATTATTCTAGAGAAATATCAGATAATTTTTAAATTTTCGACAGATATAAGGTTTCCGTATATGTGAAGTAAATTTAAAATAAAAATTTATTTAGAATATACCAGAAAAATATAAAAAGACATTCATTAAAATAATAAGGGAATTAAGTACAAATATATTTTAAACATGGTAAATTTCTAACTATAATAGTAATAAACTTAGAATAAATTAAATTAATGTTACAATACCCGTCATTAACATTCAGATAGTTTCTTTTCCAATAACTATGTTCAAGGCTCTGCCGCAGTAGAAAAAGAACTTCCTAGAAAAAAATTTAAATTATATGAACCACTAATAAAACTAAAAAAACACACTTTTATGAAATAAATTCTATTCTTTCATTCGTTTCAGTGTTTATAGGTACCGCATAATATCTAAATTTAGAAACTGCGTATCAGATGAAACTTGATTCTTCTCCTCGTAGCAGTCTAGACGATTGATTGGAGATTGATTTATTGATGCGTTTAAAAATATTCAAGCGATTCTTAACTTATCGCGACTTCTTATAGATAAAATTTTAAATGTATTGAAATATAATATATAAGCAAATAACTTTCAATATCTACTTATTATATAAATCTTAGAATGTGAGTTTTCACTTTCATTCTTAAGTGCTGACCTAATTGCCCCAGATTGAAAATTATTTCATCAAATTCAATGTTTAGTGATTATAATTATTTCAATAATGAATGAAAAAATAATGATAATGTCCTAACATACTAATTACTTTAACTATCAATCTCCCTCATCAAACACAAAGTTTAGTACTGACGATATTTTGTGTATTAAACGATGCAATGTTCCGTTTATTAAAATTGAAGTCCCTTTCGATACAATATTTAATTCTTATAGTAAATTTTGTGATGCTAATTATACTGAGGAAATAAGATGTTAATAGTTAATTTATCAAACAGTGTTAACTTAATTTTTCCAATAAACGTTAAGATGGTGACAATAAATGTTGCTATGCTGATTACCTTCACTTATCAAGGTCTCTCATCAAATATGATGTTTAGTTCTGCCGATGTTTAATAAATGAAGCTTCAAGTCCTTTTTATCAACCACAATATTTAGTTTTCTTTTGTGGCACGACAGCCCATGTGGACCAAAACCTGCATTTCTGCTTTATTGATCAAGAGGCCCTGGGGTACAATGCATATATCCCGATTAGGAGGTCAGTCTAACGCGAAACCCATAGTGTTTAGTTCCAAAGCATGCTTGATACTCAGTTTATCGACCTACTACAGGGATGAAAGGCTGAGTCGACCTTGCCCAGCCCGATGACCGAACCTGTGCCTTGGGAAAATAAAACGCTACCACTAAGTCAGGAAGAGTCATTTATTCGGATGCTTGGAAGGCTTATGATTCATCAGAAAGAAGGAGATATGAACATTTGACTGTTAATCGCAATATCACTTTCGTGGATGTAACTACAGGATGCCATACAAATACTATTAAAAGCACGTGAAGACAAGTAAAATGCAAATTGCCGACACATTTTAATTTCAAATTGCCGTCAAACGGATTTTAAATTTCATTTGGCCTTTTATTTATTTCATAAATCCAGTGAAGAAAAGAAATCAGCCCCATTTTGGGGGAAAATCGTTGGAAAAATTAATTGGGATGAATATAAAGTAACTGTTTAAAATTGTGTCAACATATTCATTTTTTTTAGTTTATGTGTATCGTGTTTTTATAACTTATATTATTAAAATAAAATACTATATATAATTTGCATATACACTTTTGAAATTAATGTTTCTTTATTTAATTTTTAAAGTTATTAGAATAAACAGTTTTAACTGTACTTTATAATTTGTATTTATTCTTTTGCGAATATTTTTTCATTTTTCATTAGCATTCGTGTTGATTCTTCTGGAATTTTTGTTCGAATTCGTATTCCGATTTTTCTTATAATTCATATTTACTTTTTCAAATATCCCTTATTTTCTTTATTCGCATTCGTTTTTGAAGTAATTCCGGAAACAAATACGAATAAGAAAAATATTCGTATGTTCTAATATTTCATTTTCTGTTCAAATGTTTCATTTCTTATAAAATATTATATATATATATATATTTCAAAAATATATATTAACGCTCTTTATTTATCAGGTTTAAATTTCATATTTAGCTATGTAAAGTTTTTCAAAAAAGAAATTTATTACGTCACAATTACAACATATTCGTGCAGCATTACGCCAAAATTACGTCATCTTGACAACATTTCGTGTCGTCGCCAAAAAAAAAAATTGAAAAAAGGAATTATACGGCACTTGTGCCAATGAAACTATGATATATTTAACCATAACAGTGTTTGCTGCCTGCCTTCATATCCCCTTTTTCGAGCGGCAACAAACAAAGCGAAGTACACCATCGAATGTCAGTGAATAGTGTCGAAGTTCATTCTGTTAATAAAACGATTTCTTACATTAACAGCAAAAAATCAGTTTGACAAGCCATTTTTTCATTGATTCAAGCCATTAAAACATGGGCAATAGATTATCAGAAAAAACAAAGTGAAAAAAACATGACAAAACTCCCACTTTAAGTTAATTTAAATCAGTTAGGACGATTTAAATTTTTCATTATTTCATTAATTAATAAAATTAGAAATTAAGAATAGTAATATTTGTAAGCAATTTCTCTCTTTTGAACTGTAAGACTATTGCCTTGCTTACGCCTACATTAAAATTTTTCTTTTAATTAATATTACTGAAGTAAAGAGCAGATTTGTGAAACTTGGTCTTAAAAAGTTCTTTGAATTTCTTAAAATTGTTTTTTTTTCAGTTTTTTATGATTAAAATTTCAAATCCTAAACTCGATGAATTTAATCATTTTATGTGCGAGAATGCAAAATGCAAAATTCACTTTCCAAAAAGGTCTTTACATTTATTATGCATGTTTTAATGAAGCATCTGAAGTGAAGTTTTCACACTTCCACACTTTTGCATAAAATCTACCTTTCCTGTGAGTGAAAGAAAGTAAAATTTTATGTTCACGTGATGAGGAGAGTTCAATTTTAATGAAACCATTCGCAGCATCTAATTGTGAGTGAACTCAAGTGCGAAGCAGGGATAGAAAGAATGGGGCACCGAAACTGGAGGAAGGTAGTAGCCTTCATTAAGAAGTTGTTGGGAGTCTTAATTAGAGTTTAAGTGTCTCACAGTTCTTAATATCGGAAAAATAATTGAATGGATCGTTCTCAGCTGGAAAAGAGTCTCAGAGCGGCGTCTTGGAAAGCAAATGCATTGAGTTGTGTAATTAAACAACTGATTATCGAAACAGAAGACTGGAAATTTTCATTTATAAAAGAATGGCCATGCATGTATCGTGTTCCGAGAATTTCTTATTTCGCGACGCAAACCAATTAAATTTTACGCAATGCTTTACAAGTAAGAGCTTTTTTTATTTTCTTGTGTGATCAAAAGTTTTGGTATTTCATTTTCTGGTTGCTTATCAACGTTAGCTCCATTGAAATTGGAATGTGCATTTCTATTTATACATTTTAACAATCAAATGTTTTGGGTTAAACAGCAATGAAAAGTTTGCATCTTCCATTTTCTAGTTGCCAACGTTAGCTCCTTTGAAGTTGAAATGTGTATTTTCCTATTTAATAAAATAAAGATTCAAATTATTATCGAAAAGTTTGATCTTTCATTTTCTAGTTATCAATGTTAGCTTCGTTGAAATGAAATGTGTATTTTCCTATTTGCACACTTTAACTGCAAGAATCAAAAGTTTGGGCTTTTTATTTTCTATCTTCATTGAGGTTGAACTGCGCATTTTCCTATTTATATACTTTAACTGCAACAATCAAAACATTTTCTATCAACGTTAGCTCCACTGAAAATAAAATATGTATTTCCCTATTTACACACTTTAACAGCAAAAATCAAACATTTGGGTGTTTCATTTTCTATCCATCTTAGCACCGTTGAAGTTGTGAATTGTGTATTTCCCTATTTACGCATTTTTACAGAAACAATAAAAAGTTTGGGTCTTTCATTTTCTGTCCATCTTAGCTCCGTTTAAGATAAAATGTGTATTTCCCTATTTACACATTTTAACTGAATTTTTTTAAATGAAACAATTTTAAATTTTCAAATGCGTTATTCTTAAGAAATAATATTTCATATATCTGTGAGTAAAATTTTACTTTTAACTCAATGTTGAAATCTTCAACAATTTGTTAAGTTGTTGTCATATGTTTGCCGCTCTTTATCTATTCTGATTGAGAAGTTGCTTAAGACGTTCACACTACCACTTCTTGATTTTAAACCTTACTCGAATGATGAGATTGTGTATTTGTCGGTACGAAAAAGTAATAAATACAATACAGTGTAACATAAGAACTTCACACATATTCTAATTACATGCTTAATTTATAACACAAATTATTTCACACTTTTTAACTTTGGCAACTATGCCTTCATTCCAATCTAAATCGATATCACGATACGATATGAAAGCTTTGATATTACTGGCTTTTCTATTTTAAATTTACCTATTTAACTTTGATGTGTGTGTATTACTTGTTATATAATCATGAGCAGTTCTTTTGTTCTTATTTTTATGTTCTTATGCATCTTTTTTTTATTTAACACTTTTCGAGGGAGATGCATGAAGAATTTTAGATTTTTTGTCATTTGAGGATACCAGAAAAAAGTGATGGTGCATTTCGCATAGTTGACTATCTTCCTTCTAAGGCAAGATGGGAACCTTATGCTCTTTAATTTATTAAGTTTAAATTTATTCCTAATTTTTAATTTGTATTTTATCTATCTATCTATATATATGTTACTAATGGTGGGGAAAAACATAAAGTAGGCTGTGGGAACAATGTCTTCCAAGTGAAACCTCTGATACCTCTGAGGGTGACACAACAAATCTGGAGGTATTCTACTTGATCGTTGCTTCTAAATTATGAAGACCTACTCTATTTCACGTACACCATGGAACGTCCATTTGGTGCTATGACCTCTTTTTGTAGCGCTGAAACGAGAAAATTCTGGTACCAGGGCACTGGAAAAATATTCTAGACACAAAGCCTGATTCGACTGAGAACAACAGTTCCAAATTAACTCAAAATCAATACAAACATCTACATCGAGCCGAAGCTCAGTGGTTAGAACAAATCGTTAACCACTGAGCAGCTAGCTTAGATATCATGTCACTGATAATTTACATACCAAGCAGGATTTCAAATGAAGGAAATGCTGACTGTTTTTGTCTGAGAAAAAAATTAGCTCATACAGGGCTGAGCTGGAAGCTGAATTGTTAGCTCTCTTACTTTCAGTTCATTAGTCATGGATTCGATCCCCCATAGTACATAGTTATTTTTAGCAGTTTGTAAACTAAGCTCTAGGTCTCAATTCTATTAATAATCATGCGCATAATGTGACAATAAATCCTCAACCAAGCGATCAATTTTACAGTAAAATGAAGGAAAACAGACACTTACATATGGGTATATAGCAAGGCTGAATCAACAACAAAAATTTAGGAAAAGCACTGAAAATTTAACTACTAACTCCCCTAAATACTATTGGCAATCTTGATAACAATATGTACTACTTATATGATTGACAAAGGGAGAGAAATTCCTGTCAGTGTGCTGTTCTTTTTAATGTCTGTCTGCTAAAGGACTTCCACTCTTTAGCACTATAAAGGACGGAAGTGATACCAACTTATATAATGAGGCACTTAGTGGGTTGTCATCATTACCTCGAAAGGGGTTGGGTTTTCAAAATTTAAAAGAAGGGATCAAGCAGAATATTCCCAGACAAGATCAGTCATTCCTAGATATATATACATAAACACATACATAACGCTGCGGGCAAGCAACGGACTTTATATTTTAGATTAACGGATTTGGACTACTCGCCCATCACCAAGTACCTCCTAATTTTGAACCACGGTCAGGTGACGAGGTCACACCTGATCTGGCACCCTCCTCTCCTCATCCATCCACGTCACACCAGCGGAACGACTTCAGACGTCACATATTAACGTGGACACGTCCGCAAAGCACGGAGCTGTAGCAACTCATTGAGGGAGTGTACGTGGTCAACCTTCCAACCACTGTCGGCGGCATATATATATATATATATATATATATATATATATATATATATATATATATGCACACACACACACACACACACACATATATATATATATATATATGTATATATATATATATGGAATAGTTATGGAATAAATTCAATTAATTTCACATATGCAATTATCAATTCAATAGTTAAAAATTCAAAGAAATTCTAATCTAATCAAAGATAAAATCATCTTCACTAATTTAAGTTAGACACTGAAAATTACATCTACTTTCTGATCTTAACACTTTCAGCTTCACTTTGCTGATCTTTACGCCGAGCATCGTGAAGCTACTGAGCCACTGAAGCTCTCATCCCTAGATGTATCATTTCATATGGATGGCAATGCGACACGCGCCTCAGCCAACGTAATCAAGCAAGATGAATCTTCTGTTGGGTTGGGTTTCAAATTCACTACCTCCCAATAACAAGAACGAGCGCCATAACCAAAAAGACCTCTGTTAACATATTGCAAAAATTGACATTCGTAATTTTGTATTTCATTAAGAAAGTTGTCCACACTAAGCGATTTATTCTCTCTCTCTCTCTCTCTTCATCATAAATATAAAAAATAAGCTTTTATTAATAGTTATTAAATTCTTCCAATAAATGAAAATATTTCAAGCATGTTATTTGGGAATAAGTCTTTTCTCTCCCTCTATTATAGTGCAGCTAGTAGAAAAGGAAATGAAAAATGAGTGTGTAAATTTTTCTTAGGTGTTAGTAACAAATCTAACAGCATAACATTTTGGGTAACTTGTTCAAAAATCCTCAAATGCATAAAAAATCATACTTACGAAATACACAGACAATATGAATGCATTTAACAAAAACATTTAATTCGGTGTTTTCATATAAAATCTCATGAACACTAAATACTAAAAACAAAATGTACTTCTTGAAAAAATTTTGTTTTCCATCATTTTGATTAATTTTCAGTTGGAAAATTTTACTTTGTTTGATTAAGCAAAGAATTTTACATTCATTTAAATTCAATTATTTACTTCATTTTTTTATATCTTTGATTAAATGCAAAAATAACTTCATAGCTCTTCTGAAAGTTTTTCTATATTTTCTACAAACATGTTTAGAACTGGCATTATATTTACATTTTATTTAAAATATAAACAGAAAATAATGCAAATGGAGGGATGTAAAAAAGATATAAAAAATATCATGAAAATAGTTCAACATTTATGTTTTACATTGTTACAAAAAATAAAGTGAAAATAAAATTTTTATTGAAATCGGAAAATACAAGGCTTATTTTAGTTATATTTTATATTTTTCTACCTTATTTTCCTGAGTTTGGATAAATCAGTGTTCATAAGTCAACATTTCTCGTTCTTATGATTAGAAAATATAAAAAAAAGTTCTGGCCCGAAAATTTACAAAAAATTATTGCAAAATATTTACGATATTTAATTAAAAACTATTTTATTTTCTAATTAGAAAAATTATTCAGTTTCGTCTGATGAATTACTTTAATAAAATTATGTATTTTTGATGATTTCCATTCATATAAAAAATATATATAATTAAAATTAAATACATTAATTAAGAATATGATTCAAATTTTCTTAATAAGATAAATATAGAAAATACGAAATTATTGAGTTTTGCTTAATGATGTGAGTTGCTTTGTTAGGAAGATTAATATATTATTAAGAACAATTGTCTATAAGACTAATTTTCCTTTTTTGACCAAAGCTTTATGAGGAAAAAGATTATATTGATCCTTATAATAATTATGATTAATTAGGTTAATTAATGATACAATTATGTTTAATTGTATTAATTAAATAACAAAATTATACCTAATTGCAATTATATGTTGTAACTAGCTCGTTAGAAATATCTTCTTTGTTTTTGTATTTCGTAGCAAGTTTACTGATAAGTCATAGTAAGCAAATTATAAACGTGGAATTTTCAGTAATTATCCTAAAATAAGACTGTATCTGTCATGAAAGCTTACCAGAAATATAGCGAGTAATCGCAACATAATGATGCTTATTTAAAATTAATATCATCGCATCGCGACAGAATAAATGGCACAGAGTCCCGTTAGCTTGAATGAAAAAGAAATACATTTTTATCAGCATTAGCAAAAATGTGAGAACCTCTGTTATGAGTCATTTTTGCAAATGTCGTGCTAAGGTCTATAGAATAATTCAAAAACTGTGTTATCTAACAATGTGAGTCAGGCTTTGGGAAGTAGGGATTTCACAGTTTCCTAGCTCATTAACATAACTGCGGGCAGACAGAATCGAACAAAATTATCTTTTTTTCGTGCTTGCGCCATCCTCTCCTATTATAGCAACGCACGCCATCATTACAGAGTTCGAAAGATAAAAACTAAATTATCTAGTTTTGAGATCTGCAGCATCCTGTGCTTCCATTTGCAACCTGTAGTTAACCTTCCGTTACGTGAGTTGTTGGCTTCCTGGGCTGATGTCTCTTTCCCTGGCACCTCTTTCAAAATTATTTGTCCATATGGTTATAGATTTGCCCCATTTTTTTTAAAAGGAAAATGAGTGAGTTTTGTCAACTGTAACAGAATTATTTCCGCCAACTAGAAATCGCCAGTGTAGACTGAAAATGGCGTGTCCTGCACGATAACGGATATTTAGGCTATTTAGAAAATTTAGGTTATTTTCTACTATCAGAACTAAACTAAATTATTATTAAAGACTCGTAGAGCTTTATTTTAGCAAATAAGTTTCTTTTAAATTTAACTTATCTTGAATTTTTTGGAATTAAAATTATATATATATATCTAAAATTATTGGTATTTTTGAAATGAATGGAAGAACATAATATTCTGGCGATAACTTTCACTATTGACATTTTCTGTCACCATCTATTGGAGTTTCGCTAATTTGTTTGTCACTCTCAATAGTCATTTTCTGTACAATGTGGCTACATATGGATTGAATTCCCAACATTCAAACCTGAGTGAGAATCAAACCTACGAACAGTTGAACTGAGAATCATTCGGCTTTAGCGCGCAGGTATTAAACCATAGAAAAGACATATGTAGTATTCAACTATATGGAGGATACATATATATTATCCAACTTTATATGACACAGACAGGGTGATTCTAAACCATTTAACAAAGTAAAAGGGGTGATAGCACTTATTTAGACAAGCAAAATTACCATGGAACACAGAGTCGTATTCCACTCACATAGAAAAGGAGAAGGTAGAAACGCATCAAGTAACAACATCAAACCTCACTGATTGAGAAAGCACGTTCTCCGTTGTGACCAGTGTGCGATCCACGAGGTTATTAGTTCGATTTCTATCGGGCCCTGTGGATGTTCAACATTCTTTGTGCTTGCCTTACCTGTTACCAGAACATCATGCCAAATCGTTTGACAGGCAAACTTATTGTATCCTCGTGGAACAAGTTATTCGCATTCTATTACAGGTTGTTCCCATCCAGAGAGGCATGCGCGATGGAGTGTCACAAACATTTTCCATCCAGATTTATAGTTTCTTGAAGGCCACATATCCAGCACGATAGAGCAGACGTGTAACTGAGCCTCCTCATTCACCGGACCATAATGCACTTTTTCTTCTGAGTGACACCTCAGTTTAAGTTTTCGTGGCAAGAATTGTAGTAGCGAGCAACGTAAACAGAACAGAAAGAACTTATGAAACGTTGCCAAAATCGTACAATCATTGGTGTCAACAGTGCAACAATATGCGTGGTTGGCATTTTGAGAATCTACATTGAGTTTTCATCAAAAATATTCCGATTCTGTAACTGTTTATATTGTTATTACTTGTTCATTCAGTTTCTTAACACTTGTATATTCGAGTTGGAATTCTAGTATTCTTCTTTTTGTCCCTCAGAATGTAGTAAGACCCCTGTTCTTATTCAATTCTTGCCTATGAGTGGTTACCATCCCACTTTTAATTTGTAAAAACAATTTAGAATCACTTTGTATACGGTATCAGAATTATTGCTTTATTATAAATTAAAATATTTAAAAATGCAAGTAAGCAGATTTGAAATGATCATGCAAAAAATGAAAATACTATATTATAAATCAATAAATTAACTACGAATTCAGATAAAAAAAAACCTATAATGTTTAAGGAGAACATTAACTTAAAAAGTGAAATAAATATAAAAATTTATTTTTTAAATGTTCTTACAAAGAAGACTTATTAAAATAATAATAGGATTATAAAAATTAATCGCTAAAAAAGCTTTTTCCTAACAATGCTAGATCTTAAAAAGAAAACATTGTTAAAATATTGTTAGATATTATAGTTAGTCTTGAAAATAGACTTACTTCTCTTAAGAATCTTTTGTCTTACAAGGACAATAGTAATTAAAAACACAGTCGGTTCTTGTAATAACTCTGTTAACAGAGTCCCAAAAATTCTTATCCAGTTCGATTTTAAAATATGTTTTCGGATCTAATAGAATAATTTAAAGTTTTAAGCATTTTTTTTGTAGAAGGCGTATCGACTTGCAGCTGCAAATGTCAAATGCATGGCTGGAAACATCTGCCTTTTGGGACGCTAATTAAAAGGAGAAGATTAGCAAACGAAATTAAAGAGAAGCAACTATTTCTTTCAATTTTCTCTAAATATTTTCTGCTTTAAAACGACTCCCAATCGAAAAAATTGATTGAGCTTATAAAAATTTTTCTGTTCAAAAATTTTAAATTTTAATCACAACAAAATTATTTTTTTTTAGCTTTTATTACCATTTACTCTTTCACAAATTTTCAAATTATGCATTTTATGTAAATAAATTCACTGCCTTTCGATTGAAATACTTCAAAAACAGCTGTGACACTTTTTCATTATTCACTGTTATAATTGTTTGCTATATCAATTGATGGCTAAATTTCTAACTTTGATAATATGTATCGATAAAGTAGTAATATGGTGTTCTTCTATCGTTTTGGAAAATCTATCCAAAATGAGCTGTAATTATTTTATGTAATAGGAAACACACAGAAAAAAAAATCAGTAGAAATACATTTGCACACAGGACAATATGCAATTATGTTTTTCATTAGTAGCCAAAACTACTAAAAATTGTATTTGTTAGTTCTGAATAGATAATTCTGTTCCAAAATATATCTTACTACTAAAAATATAGTCTAAAAAACTAATCATTCATTTTATAAAATTCGAAAATAATATCTTTAAATAATACATTTATTAGAAATTATTTTTATAACAAATAAACTCATGTTGAAAAATGTGTAAAGTTATTTTTCTTGCACATAAAAAATCTATCTTGATTTACTTTATTTTGTTCTCGTTTTATCTTGTTTAGATTTAAGCAACTTTTCTTTCAGGTTTTATTATAAAATGCTTGCAAAATCAAATAATTTTTTAAAAAAAATTGTAAAATATAAAATTTGATTCTGACTAAACATAAATCAAATGAATCATTTCTATTGTGGAAAAAATTTCTCCGCTAATATGGTATTAAAGTCATTTACTTTCTGTTGTCGATCAAATCATTTGGCCGCGGGTAAAAGCGATTCCGAGAGCTTTAAGAAGTAATCAGTTAAACACTGAAAAATAATTACACTCATCTAGTTAAATGCTACAGTGTTTCTAAAATACAAAAAAAAGTTCGTCAAAGATAATAGAAATACTGCATTTAGAAATTAGATTTTAAAGGCTCATTAAATAAAACATATGCTAAAATAGCAGATCTATATTAAAGTTATTGTTGTACAAAATGATTTCATAAAATAAGTATGCGAATCATCCTAGATTATGCATTTAACATTTTTGTAAAATCTTTTAATTGTTTAATTACTTCAACATATTTTATCATAACTTATTTAAAAATATTTTAAACAGTATATCGACAAAATCCTCACGCAGCTGTGCGATTTCTAAGAAATCAATCATATTAATAATAGAAAATTGATTTTAAATGCTGAAAGTGCTTAGTACCAACTAATGTGATGAACTTTCTCTTTAAATTATGTTAGAAAACTGGAACAAAATGCTAAAGCTTTGCAAAAAGTTCTATTAAAATTAAATTAAATAAAAAAAATGTGCGTGATGTTCTATATCTCGATTTCAAGTTCCATTTCTTCAAAAATAACACAAATACTTCAAAAACGGAACACACACTCTCTCTCTCTCTAATGTGTTATAATAATACATTTTAATGACTGTTATTTTTACTGTATATAAGATACTTTGAGAAAACAAAGTTTACATAAAATTAACTTACTTACATGATAAGTTTATTGCCTTCTAAGAGGTAAATTGTAAAGTATCTGTTGTGAATTTTATGAAGTCTAGATTAAGTATACCTGACGTTTAACAGTCAAGATTTAGAACTAACTAAACAGGGACCTATAATTTAATGTGGATTTTCAGTATCTTCACCATAATTTAAGAACAAAGTGGGAACTATTCAAGATCAATGTGAGAACCATCTTTTTGCATCTTGGCGAATTTAATGTAGGATATAGAATAAAATAAATTAATTTTCCATACATATTATTCCTTTTCTTTCTTTAAAAATCTAAAACTAAAGCAGTAGCATGACTGCCCATATGTAAGCCACAGCCGACCTCGCCTATATCAGTTATCCTGACAGAGGATCCCTAGAGCGTGAAGGATATACAAAGCTAGGTTGCCAGCTTAATGCGAAACCCCCAGTATTTAGCTCCCACGCACGCGTAGTATTCAAGTTATTAACCCACTAACGTGGTTGAGAAAGTATCCACTTTAATATGTGACATCCAAAGTCCTTCCGCTGGTGTGGCGTGGATGTGCTGAGAAGGGTGCCAGATCAGGTGTTACTTCGTCTCCTGACCGTGGTTCAAAAAGACGAGGCACTTGGAGATCAGTGAATATGCCAAACCTGTTAATCTTAAGGTACAATCCGGGGCTCGTCTGCACCGTTATGTATGTACTGACCCACTGAAGTGATGAAAGACTGAGTCGAACTTTCCCAGTCCAAGGATCGAACCACGGACCTGTGCCTTTTAGTGCTATCACTAAGTTACAGAGGTTTTTTTTTCCTTTAACATAAGCGAAAAAATTTATGCGATCAGCATTTTAAATATAAGAGGGATTTTAATCGGGAGAGAAATAGTTAATTTGTATCAATTATATTTTTTTTTCATGAAAACACATTTAAAGACTCCCAATGGTTATCGCGCGCGCTATTGTTACTAAAAGGACTTCTAGACCTTTAATATTCTTGTATAGAAATTCACTATTTAAAAGGTATTCAGTTCATTAATTAGACATTAATTTAAAATAAAATTTAAAAATTTATAATAGCAGAAAAAGTTACTTTGATGTTTTGTATAAATAAATAAGATAAAATTAAAGATTGAAATAGTTAACAGCATGATTGATTTCAAAATGAAGTATATTTATAATACCAGATTAAAAATTTTCCAGTTACTTAGGGTAAAAATTTTACAGTTTACAAAATTACTCAGATTCATTCTACACAAAATAAAAATAAATTTAAACCAACTATAAAAGTTGAGAAAGAAGAAAGATTAAGAATAAAAACTGAATTTAAAATTGAAAAATTTCTATTTTATAGCCATATTATCGAGATGCTTTGAAAATATTCATATACAATTTAATTCCAAAGAAAGGCTATAAGATTAAGAATACTAATTAAAAAGGCTTAAAATCCACAGTCGTATTTAACAGCAGACTACTTTGCTACTGAAATTTTATAATTTTATGCAAGACAAATATGAAAAGTAAACTTCCTCTTAGAATCAAATTGAAAACATAAAATCAGAGCTAAAACATAAGCATTTTAAGAATATTTTTTACAGAGGAAAACAAAATTTAGAGAGTCGTTTACAAAATAAGTCATGGCACTTTCTTCCACATTAGATTCATACAAACACAACACGTACAAAGAAACAGATAATTAAAGGAAACTTTATGTAAACAGTTAAAATAAAATTTTTATTTAGATTTTTTATTTTAATTATCTAGATGAATTTTAAAGGAAAATTTATCGAAATAATTAAAGGAAAATCATCTAAATTTAGCACCAAATCATTATTTCAAAAATAGTTTAAGATTAAAATAAACGGAAAATATTTATTCGATAGCCTACATTATGTGAGTGTGTGTGTGTGTGCGTGTATGTGTGTGAGTGTGTGTGTATGTGTACGTGCGTGCGTGTGTGTATGTGTGTGTGCGTGCGTGTGTGTATGTGTGTGTGCGTGCGTGTGTGTATGTGTGTGTGCGTGCGTGTGTGTATGTGTGTGTGCGTGCGTGTGTGTATGTGTGTGTGCGTGCGTGTGTGTATGTGTGTGTGCGTGCGTGTGTGTATGTGTGTGTGCGTGCGTGTGTGTATGTGTGTGTGCGTGTGCGTATGTGTGTGTGTGTGTGCGTGCGTGTGTGTGCGTGTGTGTGTGTGTGTATGTGTGCGTGTGTGTATGTGTGTGTGCGTGCGTGTGTGTTTGTGTGTGTGCGTGTGCGTGCGTGTGTGTATGTGTGTGTGCGTGTGCGTGCGTGTGTGTATGTGTGTGTGCGTGCGTGTGTGTATGTGTGTGCGTGTGTGTATGTGTGTGTGCGTGCGTGTGTGTGCGTGTGTGTGTGCGTGCGTGTGTGTGTGCGTGCGTGCGTGTGTGTGTGCGTGCGTGTGTGTGTGTGTGCGTGCGTGCGTGCGTGCGTGCGTGCGTGCGTGTGAGGCAAGAGAGCCATATATGAGCCAAGGCCTGCTGTGTCCAGATCTGTTTTCCTGACCGATGGCTCTAATATGGGATGCATGTGTTCCGGTTACATGATCAGCCTAACGCGACACTCTAAATGTTTAATTCCCAAATATGTTTCGTACTCAGTTTTATCGACCTACTAAAAAGATAAAAGATTGAGTGCACCATGCCCAGCCAGAAGAATTAACCTCGCTCTTTGGACCACCGGGCTTCATTACATTATAATCACACAAATGAATAAATTAAAAAATAATAACGAAAGAGTAAATTGAAAGGATAAGTTAAATCAAATCCTAATTTATCAATCTATAAATTATGCATGCGAAAAAATTTAACACAATGTCAAGATTACTGCAGCTTTATGTGAAATATAAAACAAATATAAAACTCAAGAAAATCATCAATCTACAGAAAGTAATTCAGATGTGTGAAAATGTGCAAACTGAAGAGTCTAAAGTAAATTCACAATTTTTATAAAATGATGCAATTATTTTTAGAACTATATGCACCTTCAACATGTTTTTCATTATATAAAAACATAATACAAAAATGATAAATGGAATGAGTTTACCCGATACTTTTTTATATTTCATTTCATTTATTATTTATTTATTATTATTATTTATTTAAACCACTTTTAGTAAAGTATCCTTTCCAAAAATAAATAAAACAAGTGTAAATGAACCCAAATGTAAATAACTTTAATATCATTAATCGTGTGTGTTTTTCTAAACTAATTTGTAAAGAAAAATTATGTAAGATGAAAAACAAAGAGTAAAGAAGTTTTGTTCGCATATAGCAAGGTTCTGCCTTATTAAAAGGAATTAAACTCTGGTAACTTCCATACGCAATATCAAAGAATAGTGAACCTTAAATCTTGATGCTTCAGGTTTTAACCTGAAGCATTAAGATTTATTCATAAGGGTTAATGGCCTATTTGCTGTAAGAAACCAATATTTTATCAAAGTTCAGGAAATGGGAATTGATTGATGAAAATGTTCCTCGTATGATCGAATAACTGCAACGGTTGTTAAAGTACTACTTAGATTCTGGAAATACTTCTGTCAGAAAAACGGAGCTTTATCAATATAACTCGAAATCGTTATCACAAAATGTTATATTGATATATTTATGGCGTCAAAACATAATTAAAAACGTAACTTCAATCCAGCAGTCACTTTAACAGAGAATATATCCTTTATATGAGGACATTACTTTTCAAAAGTTCTGAATCGTTTCAGAAAATGGAACTTCATTGCTGAAATGTTCCTCGCGTGATTGAATAATTATGACAGATGTCTGAGTGCAGTGATTTTGGAGCATCAGTAAATTGAGCTTACTTAGTGTAATTAGTGTTCGTAATCACAAAACATTAAAATGAAGTTTTTGTGACGTCAGACTTTAATTATAACCGTAATTTCACTCAAAAAGTCACTTAAAATAGCTATTTATTTGTTACAAATACACAGTTTAAAAAGACAATACTTTTCTACGTTCGATCCTCGGGCTAGGCAAGAGGACACAGCCTTTCATCCCTTCAGTGAGTAGATAAATTAAGTACCAAACTACTTGGGGACTAAACACGAGGGGTTATGCTTTAGGTTGACCACTTAACTAAGACATAATCTTCTTAACTTAGAGACCCTCGGTCAGGAAAACAGATATGGGTACTGTAAGGTTAAGCCCATATATGGATTGCCTAGAACTTGGTTTAGTTTTTTTTAACAACATGAAATAATTAGTAAATTGAATAAAATTTAAAAAAATAGGATCTCTGGTAACAAAAGCGCTCTTGTAGCTCCAACAAAAGTCAAAATTTCTTTTTAAGTAAATAATCGCCCTAGTAGGTAATTATTTATTAATACCAAATATTTCCGTAATTTGCAAATTTGAGCAATGAGATTATTTTCTGAATTTTTAACGATTTTATTCAGTTAATCTGCTGATTATTTTCCTAGGTTTTAATGCATAAAATATAGTATTTGGTTCTAATAAGTAATTACTCATTAGATTGATTATATTGGTAATTTGTAATTATTTCCGTAATTTGCAAATTTGATAAACGAGATTATTTTCTGCACTCTAACGAATCAAGCTAGTTAATTTGCAAATTACCACAAATTAGAATTCACAGGACGAATCAGTTAAAAAAATGATTCCATGTAATTAATGATTGTAACAGTTGTCAAAGCATTGCTTTTCTGATATCTATTTATCGAAAAATGGGATTAAAGTAATGTAATAATTAAAAATATTATAAAGTAGAGTATCTCTAAATTTAAGGTATCGATACTTCATATAAGAAGTTACTCCTTGGCATTGATTTTCAACAATAAATTTACAATTGATATTTTTTTCAAGTTTTATTTTTCAAATAATTCAAGTTTTATTTTTCAAGAGTGCACAGGATGAATCAGGGAGGACCTTCTTTTTGTAAATTTCCCCACGTTATTGATTGATTGATTACAACAACTGTAAATGTAAAGTGTTTCTGTAAAACATCTCAGAAATGTTGTGATTTATTTAAAAAAATGGTATCTGGTAATGTATTGTATAATGAATAAAACATATTTTTATAAATTCACTGTTTTGTAAAAAATAGTAAAAATATAGTAATGGTATTGCTTAAAGTGTAAAAAAGTGGTATTAAATTAATGGTTTGTGCACGCAAAAGAAAATATCTGCTTGTTATATTTAGATTTATAAGGCACCAAGAATTAGTTATAACCTTCACTTCACTTCAGAAATCTCTCTTTGACATTGAGTTTTAATTAAAAATACACAATTCATGAAGACATTGCTTTTCAGCAGTTCATAAGACAAATTAGAGTACTAAGAAAATGAAACCTCATTAATGAAAATATTTCTCCAATAACAACAAAAGTTATCAAAACACTGCATACTTGGGAATTATTGTGTCAAAAAATCTGGTTAATTTAGTACAATTTGTGAACGTCATCACAAACGTTTCCAAATTGTACTGAATCATTGTGAACGTCATCATAAAATAGTATTTCAGATTTAAAGTGTCAAGAGTTATATTCAAGTCTTCATAGCAAAAGTCTCTCTTTAGCATTGATGTTTCATCACAAACATATAATTTCAAGAAACAATACTTTTCAGTTCAATAGACCAATCAGTTCTCAAATCTGAACTCAACAGGTCAACAGGAATCCTTAAAAAAGAAAGGGGGCTGATTAGGACATTTTAGACGACAAGAGATGTCTGGAACCAAATTGAATCTGGAAGAGGACACTGATGCGAACATTTTGATGTATTAATATTAAAGATCCCATGGTTGGGGTCATGTCACTCTTCAAATATCTAAAATCCAACGAAAAAGACCGAAAAATTTCAATTCTTAAAAAAAGGGGGGACGTGATTAGTTCATTCTAGGTGACTAAAAATGCTGTAGTTAATTAAATTTTGTAGAAGAGATTGTTTTGAACATTTTGATGTACTAATATTGAAGATGCCATGGTTGGATTCATAACACACCTCAATTATCTAAAATCCAACTAAAAAGAGCGAAGAATTTGGATTCTTTAAAATGGTAATTAGATTAGAATTAGAAAATTTTAGGAGACTAGAGATGTCTGTGACCAAAATATTTCTTGTAGAGGAGACTTTTGCGAACATATTTTGATGTATTAATATTTAAGATCCCATGGTTGGACTGCGAACTGATTGGTCTAGTCAACTTAAAAATTATAGCTTCTATTTTTCATGTTTGGTCTCGTAGGATAGATCTTGACGAAACCTAAGACATATATTTGGTGGATTGGCCGAATCTTTAACTACTTCTTAGAGAATATCGTTCTTTCGTTATAATGCATTAGATTGAACTGTAATGCGTTACTGAATATACATCATTAATATATCGAGGCGCAAAGTTAATAGGAAAATAATCTCATAGTTTTTCCTGTCTTTTTTGGCTCTTGAGGACTAATTCAGCAGGGAGCTGCTATTGAAAGTGGATTCTGAACCATTATGGACATTCATATCTGTTGTTGCTACTTATAACACTTGGACAAGCCAAAATCGTCCTTCCGTTGGCTATCTAATTTAAATCAATAGTTTAACCAGAGCATTATGATGGTGAAAGTGTGACTTTGCTCTAAGACTCCTCCGAAAAGCTAGAACCAATAGAGGATCCATTTCCCCAATTTTGAAATTGATCTAGAGGTGGAGGAATTTTTTTCCAGACCATAGTAACTGTTCAGCTATCGACCACAGAACTTTCGATTTCACAAATTTAAAGAGCACATCTATCGCATGTACTCGGTGGATCTTTGGTGGATTGGTAATCACCCCCCCCCCAGGAGGAAGGTTGATGCCCAAACCACTAAGCTACCTCGGCCCTACAATGGACCACAGTATCCTGATTGATTAGGGCTTAATGCTCTTTATTGGAAGGTAGGGAATTAGAACACATGCCGATCGAACATCCTTTGTGTTCGCTAAAGGCGGCTGAAACACATTAAAACTGGGTGTGTTCGCAATGTCCTCCAAGTTAAATGATACTTCTGGTGTGGCAAATTAAGTATTGGGAGTTTTCTGGTTGATCCCTTTTTCAAAATCGCGAAGAGACTTCACCCGGCTGCTTCCATTTGACTGGTAGAGCCCAACTCAGAGCTGGGTACAGGGATGCATGCTGGTGCAACAGCAACGATCCTACATTCACATCTGAAATGATAATTTGACCTATGAGCTATCAAATTGAAAGCCATTCAATGTCTAATGTGGTAAATTAACTTTAGGAGTCTACATGCTGATCTATTATTCTGAAAGTACACAAATAATTATAAAATTTTGAAAGAATAGTACACCAAAGATGACAGTAAACTAAGTGGTAGTCAAAGACACAGTAAATTAGATTTTCTATTGTTGATTGAACAAAAGAGAAGTTTGATAGAATTAGGAGAGAGAGAGAGAGAGAGAATTTATTAACAATTTCTATAAAAGATAATTATATAAAACAAGTAAATAAAACATACCTCATAAGGAGTTAATACATTTAAAAAAAATAATAATTCATTAACAGTTGCTTAATTCATTCGGAACTTTTTACATGAATCTCTTTACGTTTATTAATAGAATTCAAGATGTTAATCTGCTAATCACGCGCAATATTAAAGATTTCCAAAATGAATTTCATCATTTTAATGAAAGCAAATTGATTTCAGAAGTCGAAATGCTTGGCGTTCCTCATTACGAGCTTCCTCTTTAAATTACAGTGGAAAACCGGAAGAAAAAAATTCCGCTACCTTCGCTGAAAGTCTGATTTAAATTAAATTAGGAAGAAAGTAATTTCAACATAGCTGTGATATCCTATTCCATCCGCGGTTTACTTCCTCTAAAATGACGTGAACAAAATGGCCTAATGTGCTACAACATTTATTTTAATGAACGTTTTTCCCACTCTGCATGAAAGCATAATTTGAGAAGTGAATGTGGTTTGCAGTTTTTCGCAGCTTGCCAATCGCTTTCACAAAGCACGTGCGATGTTAACTTGAAACGATTATTACATATTCCAGTTTACTTTGAAAGATCTAAATGTATTTAAAATTCTTTCATTAAGGGAGAATACATAGGAGAGGTAAATGTGATTAATTTTTTTAAGCTATTCTTTTCGCTTTAAGGTCACAAAAAGAGATTTTGGACATTTTAGTATTAATTATTTTTGAGAGGAAGGCTCTTAATTCCAGCCGAAAATAATTATTTTGGCGAGAAAATTTTCTTAAAATGGATAAATTATAAATTTTTCATTTAAAGAAAAGATATCTAAAATAAATAGTACTTTCTTAAATTTTTTCATACATATATTTATTTTATGTTGTTTTTTATTGATTTTTTTCTTAAAATTATATTAGTTATAAATTATTATTTCAGAGAAACTATTTCTAAAAGAAATTGTAATTTTCAACATTTTTCAAATACATTTCTTTATTTAATAACTTCTTTCATTTTTTATTGGTTCACTATTTTAAAATAATGGAATTTCTGATGAAATCAAAGAAATTTAAATTAAATTTATACAATGACTAAAGTGATTAAGCTATATCACTGAACTAAATTACAACGAAGTGCATTTAACCATATTCAAAATTTTCTTGGCTGATTTGTTATTTTTAAAATAAAATATTAAATTTCATGTCGCAAGCGAAGAATATTTTGGAATTTTAAGTGGAGTCAAAGAAATTAAAAATATTTATTAAAATTTAATTAGGATAGACTGAATTTAACAACACATTATTCCAAATTAACTTTCAATTTCTCACTGGTGTGTTTATTTAAAATAAGTGATTAAATTTCATGACATTATGAAAATAATTAGAATTTTAGATGGAAAATAGATTAAACTTAAACAACTGAAATGGTTAACCTAAGTGATTAAAATTAAATTACAATATTGTGATTTAGTATTAGCTTATTCAACAATTTATTTTATTTTCGAAATGATTTGTTAATTTAAAATAAGGGCCTAAAATTAACAATGCAAAAAATTATTTTAGAATTTTAATTGGAATCAGAGAAATTAGTAAATTTAGTTAAATACAGTAGTATTTATATAATTTGTTAAGATTAAAATTAAATTAGAATAAACTAAATTTAACATAAAGATACTCCACAATACATCTGTCCTTATCTTGATGTTTCAAAATAGAGTTTGAGTTTTAAAATAAATGATTTTAAACTCAGGGCACTACAAAACATATTTCGGAATTGTAAACAGAGAATCAAACGAATTAAAAACCAATTTGCATCATCATTGAAATATTTAATCTGCAAAATTAAAATTAATTTAGAATAAAGAATTTAACGTAACATTATTCCACGATTCCTTTCCTTTCCTGGCTGGCTTGTTATTTTATATAAATGAATAAAATCCTTGCCATTATAAAAAATTATTGTGAAAATTTATGTGGAGTTAAAAAAATCAAAACTAAATTTAAGTAAATACTGAAATATTAAGCTGTAAGATCAAAACTAAATTACCATAAAATGAATTTAAGATTAAAATATTTCTTTTTATCTAAGGTAATTTCTGATAACTGTTTTAAGAATATTTTTTGCTATTTATTAGAAATATTCGTTTAAAATTTAAAAAAAAAATATTTATATATTTACGAAAATAATAAGGATGAAAACTAAGCTGAATTTAAAATCAAACGATTAGTTGCTTAGAATAAAGAAAATTAGCGTGGTAAGGTGGTAAGTTAAAAACTAATATATGTTTAATTTTTTATAATGATAAAAATTTCAAATAAAAGAACATTTTTACGAAGAGATGACTAATTGGAAAGGCTTAATATTTAAAGTAGTATTTACAGATAAATTATTTTAAAGCTGAGTTTTCTTTCTTTTCTCTTTAATATTTTTGAAGCATGATAAATTTGTGAAGTATAAGATTCACTTAAATATTATATAAAATGTAAACAAAAATGTAAAACATAGAATACAATTAATTTAGTTACTATTTTAAATATATAAAATTATTACTAATTTAGTACCTAAAACTAAAACGTTGATTCCGAATCTAGCCTCACATATTTATTTATTTAGAATTAAAAATAATTTGAAAAATAGTTAACAAGATTTTTTAAATATAGAGAAGTCATAATTAAAAATGTTATAAAATAACATTAATATCAAATTACCTTGTTCTATGTTATACTAAATAAAAACAACAAAATTAAAAACACTTTAGAGTGAACACTTTTCTTTAAAAAAATTACAAATAAAGAAAACAAGAAAAAGAAATTAACGAAGATTTTTAAAATATGATTAATTTAACTATGGATTAAAAAATATTTTCCTAGTTAATTGCAGTTTACGATACAAAACATTTAAAAAGTGAATTCGTACCTTGCCTTTTATACAATCATATGAATAAAAACTCCTATAGAAAAGGAAAATTTAAATGTAAAAGGAAATACATGAGATTAAACTAACAATGGTTTTATCGGCTTGTTTTCCATTTTATCTAAGCAAAGTTTGAAATAAATGGATTAATTTCGTTTTCATAGACAATTGAAAGAAATCAAAGAAAAGCAAGTCATACCATGGAAACCATCAAGATAAGAATTTAAAATTGCTTTAGAAATTGATAAAAGAAATTTATTGCTTTGCTTTAGAAATTGATAAAAAATGAACAAGTCTTTAAACTTTAATAAGAAATTTAATCTTAAGACATTAAATACTCACATCAATTTAATATTGCTTGAAACTGTGTAAAAAATGAAATATTATTCATTTATAAGATAATTTATGGTACAAATATAATCTTTTAAGGAATGCTTTTATTTATCAAAAATATCTTTTAATAAATAAAAGTTTGACTTATATAATGATAATTAAAAGCAGTACATCTAAAATAATTCAAGCTTTTTTATTTCACAAATTCTTAAATTTACTACCTTTTATGAATTCCACGTATATATTTAACAATAGTAAAGTAAAATATTTAAAATATTTCTCAACTAAGCCTAAATTTCTCCCATAAAATATCTTACTCGAAATTTGATTATTATTTTATTTAGTACATCCTTTCCCTTTATAAAACTGACATTTCGTAATAATTTTTGTTAGTCTTAATTGCAAATTGTTTAATTTAATACAGTAAATATGTGTGTCTGTTTTATAAGATTAAAATGGAAAAAAGGGAAGAAAATTAAACAGCTTAAAATCATAATATCATTCATTGAAAAGAATTGTTATCAAGAGAAGATGTTATCAAATGTTCAACTATCAAAATTTAATTGGATTTTAAATAAGTATAATACTAAAGTATCAAATATTCAGTAATTTATCTCGACGTTTCATAAGCATTAAATATTTTAACTTTATATATTAGTGAACTCAAATTTTCAAATATTAAAAATGAATACTTTTTCATATGGATGGCCAAAATCAAATCGTCATTTTAAAAAAATTAATCAATATCATTGTGTACAAAATGTCAAAAATTTAATTAACTTATAAAGTACAACAAATAGCAAGGTTGGTAATGAAATAAAAAATAAAAGAATAAAAATCGCGCAAGGAAATGTCTGGAAAACACAAAATTTCTTTTCAGAAAAATTAAATACATTATATGATTTGTACCTACATAAATTTTATGAACCGTTATTTTACTAATTAAAAAAATAAGAAGCCGATTCAGATTATGAAATTGTTATTCCGTGAATCCATACAATTTTCAAAAGGAGACGACAAAACAGCAACGAAAGAAACTGTATTTATTAATAATAATTATCTGCAGGAAAATAGTTCTTTTTCTTATCCCCAGTTTTCGCTGCACTAAACTAATTCCCTCATGCAGCAAAATTAAAATTGAATTATGTATACATGCCAAATAATCTATTTCAACATATTTTATTCTATTCGAAGTAAGAAAGAATATTGCCATTTTCTTAAGAAGTCGGATTCGTTCTGAAAACTAAGAAAGCATAAAAATGTATTCATAATCTTAAAATATAAAAGAAGTTTTTTACAATTAATTTATTTTAAGTCTGCAAATTTGTATAAGTTCCTTGTATGAATCTTTTAAATGTGGAAAATGATATCAATATGTTTGCACTTTATATTCAACTAAATAAAATTGTATTATTCGTTTCGCGTAGTGCCAAGTATATGTTTAAGTCGCTGACAAAAAATAAAATGAATATATATTTGTTTCCAAAGGTATGGATTTAACAAATCTATTTTAATTCATTTGCGTATAAATTGTTTGTATACTATATTTTAAATAAATTTAAAAACTATTGCATTTTTAAATGCCGAGGAAAAATAAATACAAATATTATAATATTATGTGGCATATATTTCTTCAAACAAAAATTTTGGGAGAAATTCAGCAGAATATAAATTTAAACAAATAACAGTTAACTGCAATAAATTTCTATAAAAATAAGAGAAATCTATTTTTAAAATAAAATTAAACAACTTTGGTTTATAAAAATGTAAGGATTAAAGGCTGCAAACCGTGACATTTTTGTTTTAATTAAGTAATGTCAATTTAGCGAGTTTATCTCTTGCGTTCGCAAAATAAAACAGTATCTGAATATCACAGACGTGAATGTTCAACAATTCGTAAAATTGTTGTTCTGACTAATTATTCTCGATCTAGCAACAGGCAAGATTAGTTTTACGAGCCAAAACATTTTTAAATAATTTTAAATCAAAACAGGACTTAGAAACATGTCTTCCCTGTCACGACCCACAGAGTACATCAAGTGGTCAAGTCTGCATAGAGTTGTATTTCATCATATCACATAGACTTTTTTCCCTTTATCAAAAGAGAGGCATTTCATCTATCTTTTTATAAGCCTAATAATTGTAATCTGAACGACGCAGACCGCCTTGATAAAAAGGGCATCACCCAAAGGGTGCCCTTTAGTTTGTATTCGAAAATACTTCTTAAAATCGAAAGTTCATAAAATAGAAATAATAAATGTTTGATCTTAATTATCTATTGTTACCAATCTGCTCACAAATTTTATGAATAAAGTATAACTAGGAATATTATTTAGTATGCATATTGTACATGAAACTTGCAAAAAGTTTCTAATTAAAAACAATTCCTATATACATTCTTGATATAAAATTGGATAAGTATAATCACTTTTATATTTCCGTATTAAAACTACATTTTTAAAAGCATATTTTTTTTTTTATTGAATAGAGAACGATTTTATTGTTGCATGTATTCAAAAATTTATTTCAATCAAGATAATTTTTAATCTGCTTGTAATATTTTTCATTTTCTTATTTATTTTAACAGCTGAAATTTCTCTTTCATTATTATTCATCTTGTTTCTCAATCAATCTTCCAGTAGTTCTAATATATAAATTACATCTGCGGAAGCATTTAAAATGTCTTAAAATGAAATTTCGAACAGCAACGAGGCAATTCTATGAAGTTCATGAACGAGTAACTCCTCTTTAATTAAGCCTTCAAACAAATATTTTTAGTTTTATTCAGCTGCAATAGTTTCTTTAATAATGCTTGTACGTCAAAATTAGCTAAATATCGTTTTTTGCATAACTTGGTAAATGCATTGCTTCTAAGAATGTCATTTGCATAAGTCAGTTTCTGTCTACGATTATATCTCGCCATAGTATCTTATGGTTTTTGAACTTAAAGCTACTGATTACTTTGATGTATGATCTATGAGATGAAGTTCGATTTGGCAGGAGAAATGCTACTGAATTGTTTAAAAAAATTGCCGGGATTTCAGTATGAGAGCAGCAGCTAATTATTCACAATTCGAAGAAATTACATCTTTAGATCCAAAGGTCTCAACCATAAAATAAAATAATAGTTAATATAAAATAAATATAAATTAAAAACTTGAAATGAGTTCGTAAAAAAGAATATTTCCAAAACTTTTGTTCGTAAACGGAAATTAATAGCATCTTTGCGTCTGTATGGGATTATGCTAACTGCTAGTCGTAAAAACATGATAGTTCCCAGATTAGAGAGGTATATTGTATCACTCCATAGAAACTTTAATTAACAGAAAGCTACCTTTATTAATAACTTCATACAAACTAAATTAATTTTTTAAAAGATATAATGTAACATATTAATATAATTTACAGAAATCATCTCAGAAGTGAGAAGTATGAAACACACACACATAATGATATATATATATATAGTTAAATTACTTTCCGTGAAACGAAGTATAATTTCTGCTTTATGGAAATAAATTTTCACAGTTGATTCTAAAAATAATTTTATATTTCTGTATTTTCATGTGGTAACTTAAATACTTTATATTGCATGGTTATCCTTCATTCATTTTTAATTCTCTATTTCAATATATAAAAATTTTAAAGCACATTAGTATTTATTAAAGAAGCATGATAAAGCTATAACCAAATATAATTCTATAAATATTTTTGAAAATATATATTAGCTTTTAAAAAAATAAGAAACTATTTGCATTTAAAGACAGTATTATTTATTATAGTATTTTAAAAGTTTCCTTGTTAAAAGAAGTCTTTTTAAGAATTCACAATTCAAAGTGACAATATTTTAGAATTGCATTTTCCTAATCCGCCAATTACTTATGTTTGAATGATGCTTGGCTTAAATAATGATACTTTATAAGCTTGTGTAAGCTTTGTGTAAACAAGTGTAAACTTTCCCATTAAAAGAGAAACATTGTAATTCAACCGTGAGAAAAAGGAAAATAAATTAATGAATTAATTTTAACTAATATCTTAAACGAATATTTATTCATACAAGCTTAAGATAAAAATTACAGAAAGCTTTACCATTTAAAAAAGTGTGTTTCAGAATAATCAATGATCTCACTCTGGAAATATTTCTAAGGTTTTCTGTTAATTTTATTTAATTATTAGCTGCTGTAATTTAAATATCTTATAAAAGATTAATTTATGAATTACAGTTTAAAGTTATTAATTAAGTTACATGTGAATTACAGATAATTAATAAGATACTGAATAATGAACATTTTATATTTTAGCAATTAAATGTATTTGGATTGTAGATTTAGTTAATGTAATATATATATATATAATCTCGAAAACTGTGTGACAAACGTGACAAACTCTTCACCACAATAAGATTGGAATAAAAACTGCAAAAATTATAAAAATAAATACAATGAAATAAGTGCCTAATTGATAAAAAAAACTTACTATAGAAATTCTGTGGCTTTTTGATAATATATAATTGGGATAACATTGGGCTAAAGAGTGGTAAGGTCGTGCTCTTCGGAGCGAAAGATCTCAGGTTCTATCCTGTTAGAGGGTGGAATATATAGATATTGTATTTCTCCTTCTGCCTCTTTCGGGATGAGTGCTTGAGAGTTTTCACTTTATGACACGTGATTGCTTATCCATATCTTCAAAAAAAGGTATAGTGATATGGAGAGGATGCTTAGTGTGCATGACAACGACTGATAGCCGACAGGTTGTTATCTACATGGTCACTGTCACATTAACCAAAGGCAAGTTTCGTATAATTTTTTTTCAGACTTGAAACGTTTTCTTTTCTGATAGGAATAGAAAATAAAGGGTTCAAGTACTTATGGTTTGTGCACCAAAATTGTATAATTTTTTTCTGAAGGAAAAGCATTTAATATTTGATGTATATGCAATATATTATTGATACACAATAATATTTAAAAACAAATAATAAATCAGCGTTTATGCATAAACCATATTGTTTATACTTAAGAAATCTGTAACACTTTATCTTATAAAATAATGAAAATTAAATGCACCAGGTTTGAATTGTTTGTCGTTTAACGGTCATTTCTTGCAGACGAAAGTTAATTAGGACTATTAGACTATTATTTAACTATTAAAAAATCTATTTATATAAGTAATGATTTTTTCTGTAATAAATCAAATTTACCATCTGCTCCATTATGTATGGTATCAAAACATTTACAAAAATTAGTAATACATATCATTGAAATGCATTAGACGATATACTTAATTATAAAAATATAAAAATAAATTCATTATTACTGGAAAAGTAATAATTAAGTGCATTCATTTAAATTTAAAATCGCAAATAGGAAATTCTGTTAATAGATTAAATATATAATCACGCACAGAAAGAACCCATTAAAGTTTAAAATTTTATATGATAATGCAAAATATCTCTCATTTAAATAGTCTTTTTTATGAGCTAAAAATAATATAAAATTAACGATTTAAGTAAACTTTGAAAAATAATTCTCTCAAGAACACAAATTAATATTTAATTACTAAAAGTTTTGAAGCGATTAAAAATTTAAATATTTTTAAAAGGAAATGAAATTTTTAATAAAACTCAATTTTTTCCATCTCTGTAAACTAGAGTTTAATCATAACATTAATATTAAAATGTATTAAGCCAAAGGCAGTGAGAAGATCAATTTGTCCTCTAAAAGTAATAAAAACTGCAGGCATTTAATAAAATTAAAGGTTTTAATTTGAATTTATATATATATATCAGAGACAGCGCCTCCAATCCCAAGCGACTCAAGGTTTTTGATGCATTTCATTCTTATTTCTAAAACGAGTTATTTTTATCTCAATTAAATTTTCTCTAGGATAAATTAATGGTCCTACTACTTTAAATTAATTTGGTATGATACTGCTGAGAAAATATATAGTTTAATAACTTACCTTTTAATTTATCTTGAGTAATCTTGTTATTTTGACAGCACTTAAAAGATTTTTTTTACTGAATCATATGTATATATATATATATATATATATATATATATATATATATATATATATATATATATATATATATATATATATATATATATATATATATATATATATATATAAGGAATATTAAAAACATAATTTTAAAATTTATTAATTATATAAAGATAAGCAAAAATTTTATTAATTACATAAAGGTACGCAAAAATGTGGCAAGAATTACTATAACACATCTTTAGTTTAGAGCACAAAGAGATTGATTTTTTAGCTGAAATAATAAAATAGTGAATGTTACATACAAATATAAATATATATATATGTGTGTGTGTGTGTATGTATAAATATATTATAAATATATATATGTATATATACACGCATGTGCATATTACCCTTTGCGGAAAACGAAAAATATAGGAGTTGCAAGTGACAATCAAATCCTTGGCTCTATCATTCATAAATTATTGTCGAATTCTGAAGTTCACAGACCCTATATCAAGTTTCAATTATTTCAACTTCAAGAAGGATTTCATGTTCGGGAATTCGAAATTAAAATTCAATTCTGAAATACGAAATTTTTGATTAATCATAAGTAAAAAAAAATGTGGTTTTTTAAGTCAAATCAAACTCAAGTAAAACTTTTTTTTTAATATTTTTAGTTTTAACATTTAAAAGCATGAATGGAATATTTTGTTGTTGTTATTGTTACTTATGACATTTGGGCAAGCCCAGTTAGCTATACGAATTTCAGTCAGAAAGGGGTGTCTTTCGTTTATCCAGAGTATTAAGTAGGTGAAAGTACGACTTTTCCCTAAACTCCTCCGATAGATGGCACCACAAAGGTTTCACTTAACAATTTTGACATTGATCTGAAGAGGGAGGAAATTTTTTCATACTATTACACCCATGATAACTTCTCAATGACTGGAATATTTTATGATATAAAGTTTTCCCTATAAATTAATATCCATTTTCCCACAAAATCAATAAGAAAAGTTAATTATGTGCTCCGCATTTACCTTATAAAGGAGAATTGTGCATGAGTACATGTAAACAGGCTAAAAAAATAGTAAACTAATGCAAACTTACTTTGTTCTAATGAAATTTCTGATGATTTAATTAATTAATATAAAAATAATTAGTAGAAAACTTAGTTGTTTCAAATAATTAACAGCAGATTAAGTTCTTACATAATTAATAATTCCAAGTAAAAACTTTATTTTATGGATGCTCATTACAATGTGTCCAATAGTTATCCGTGTTTTCAATTACATTAAATAAAATGAAGATTACTCCATGCAAATATACAAGTAAAAAAATTAGGAATTATTAACTAACCACATTCATTCAAACGTCAAGTTCTTCGAAAGTTTTATTAAGATTGATTGTTTTCTACTAATTTCTTAGTTAAGAAATGCAAAAATTAGAGGTTGTTAAATATTTTAACTCAGTGTAAAGGGGAAAAAAAGTTCCAGAGTGAAAACAAATGAAATCAAACTTGTCTCCAGCAATTCTTATACACACGAACAATTTTAAAAACAACGCATGCGCACATACCTTAACTAATTACTATGCTAATTAAGAAAATCTATTCAGTTATAGGCTCTATTTAATTAACTTTCTAAGTTCACCAGTGAGAAAACTAAGCTTCGTAGCTAGTATTATTCAATTATTTAAATGAGGAGAAAACAATATTAAAGAAATTAACATCTCGGCTCGTGATTTATTAACTCAATTATTTGAAACTAATCCCAGTTTGCGATATTAATCGATAAAATTTTATTAACATTAATTAGAGCTGCTTATACATATAATTTTGTTATAAATATCGGTTGTTATTGTGGAAGACCTACAAGTTAAATTTGTATGCTGCATTATAATGTAAAGAAAAGAGTATAATTAATAGAAATATTTGTGCATTCGTGACTTTATTGTTAATCTTAATCTAACTTTAAACGGGTAATTAATTACACTGAATATAAAACAACACGAAATATGAAGTTATTGAATTGTTTTTATCTTAAACAGGGTTGATTTAAAAGCGGTCATGATTCATGTTTTCGTTACAATTGATATAAATTCAAAATTAAGCAGTTCATTTAAAGGGATTGATAATTTTAATAAGCATGCCTTAAATAAATATGGAAATCACGGAAATATAAAATAGCTTTGAAGTTTTACTTTTTAAAAATGAATGTTTAAAATTAAATATATTTTATTTGAAGTAAAATAAATTGTTTATAACTTTAAACAGATTCAAATATTAAGAAAATAAATTATTGAATTAAGCATTTGTTAAATTGTTAAATAAATACTTTAAAAATCGATATATCTTAAAATTAAAAATTAACAGTTTAGTTGAGTGGATGGTTAATTTTAAAGAGCCATTTACTTAATTGGATAAAAATAGAAATCGCATGAAATATAAAGATATTTTGAAGTTTTATTTAAAAAAATCTATATTTAAAGTTAAACAATTTATATTTTAAATAAAATATTTTTGAAATTTTAAGCAGATTAAATTTTTAAATAAACTAAGCAATTTATTCTTTTAACAAATTATTATTTTAAATGGTGTTTATTTAACTAATATAAATAATATTATACTCATTAAAAGAAAAACTTCAGATAATTTACTTAGAATTGATAGACAAATTTATACTAGTTTGATATAAAAGATGAAATAAGTGAATTTAATCACAAACGAAAAATTAATTAAAATATTTTCTTTACCTTTAAAGAATGTTATCTTTCCTTGAAATGTACTACACTTAGTATTTAAATATTTAAAACATTCTGATGGGACAGCAATACACGAGTATGAGTATTGTCTATTAGTAATTTAGAAACCTGAGAGACTCTTTCTTGAAATCATTTAATTATTTTTATGAACAATTTTTATAGTTTCTTAAAAAAACAAACCTTTAAATAAAATCCAAATGTTGCAAATTTTAATCAATAAAAAATTATAAGACAGAATATATTTAACATAAATTAGACTTATATTTAACATAAATTCTCAATGCTCTAAAATAATTACAAAAATAAGCAATTTAACCATTGCACTAACGTCGACCGATGGCGGAGTGGTTGGCGCGATTACTTCGAAGCAGTAGGTCCCTTGTTCCAATCCTAGTTCGGGTGTGGATGTTCCTTTTTATGTGTTTGGTTTTGCTCATCCCTTCACTTTTGGGGCGAAGATGGCACACCTATTGTATAAGATGCCATTACCTTTGCTCATTACAGCGCTTAATAGGTACATCCTAAAGCCAGCCGGGCACAATAGGAAAAAAAACATTTGAACTAAATACCTCAAAATATTCTTTTGTTAATTCAAATGGGATATTATATTGAATGACTATAATTCAGTAAATATAATACTTGCTTAATTTAAAAGTTAATTCAATCCACATTCATCGTACAGTAAAAGCATTAAATAAATTTAAAATTTTAAACAAAATCTAATGCAAATGAAACATTCTTTATTATTTTAATGTTTCAAAATGGAGAAAGCTGAAAGATTTGTTCTTTGTTTTTCAGCTCAATAACTTATGAACTCGATCCCCACTTTGGGCTCGGATATTCGTAAGAGTTCAGAACACATTTTAAACTGTAAGTTTTGATCGATTATTTTCCAGCGACAGCCTTACTCACATAGTAAAAACTAACCAAGCACATTTTAATATTTTTAAATGAAAAGAAATTTATAATTAATTAGGTAAATGCTATATTTGAGGTACTTAGGTCAAAAAACAAGAAATGATTTCAGCCGCTGTTTCATTTTTTGAAAATTCAAAAATAAAGCGTCGATTAATGAAATATGAATCAAAAGGATTACTGAAATTATAAATCGCACGAAATTAATCGTTTGCTAATTCTTAAAAATTCATGAATGCAACCTGCGGAATAATGTCAGCAAATGTTGATTAAAAACAAATTCATAGAGTGGGTCAGGAACCTCTGCATTGCTGACAAAACTCACGATCAGGGACATCCAGGTAGCATCTTCGGGGGCTCGGTTGTCAGATCAAGAAGGGGGGAGGACCCAACGACTTTCACCTTCCCGCCGGCGTCGACCACTTTCCACGAAATCCAGGTTGATGAATCTTCTTAGAGGCCATTAAGTCAGACGGAAGACCGATGAAAAAATTTCTCCAACTTGCAACACTGGATACAGGGGGGGAGGGAAAGAAGAACGCTGCAAGTAGGTTACTATGGTACTAGGGTTGTATGAAATATTAATATGCATGAGAAGGAATCTTTAAATACCTTTGATGATATGTGATAGCAATCAGACAGGGAAGTATGATGGAAAAAAAATTATAATCAATCATTAAAATGTTTCACAATTTAGTTGAATAATAAGTTATTCTCAACATGGTTTTAAATTAACATTATTATCGATTGTTCAAACTTATGTTCACATTATAAAATCAATATTTCTTTTGCAGTTTTCCTAATAATAATGTACTTTTTAATAAATTTGATATTGATTAAATGACAATAATAATAAATTATTTAAAAGTGTTTTTTTTTCTAAATTTACAAAATTGATGGTAAATTGCTTTCTAAAGATTTAGAATAATTAGCCAAATTTACATTGAATCAAAATAATTAAGTGACATGATGCTATTAGAAAAATATATTCTCAGTAAATGTCTGTCAAAATAAAGAAATTTTTAAAATCTTTATGTCCGTCTAAGTTTGGTATGTTGTGTTTGGTTAATTTACATCATTAACAAGACTTCGTATTCTACATACACCATAATTATCATAGATATAAACTCATTGCGAAGGCAAAGTTTGATCTTGTTGTATAATGTCCAGATACTAAGGTTTTCAACTTTCAGGGCTGCAAAGGGCGTAAGTGTTGGCCCCTTACATAATGATGCACTAAGTGGGTGTGCCAGTATAGCCCCAAAAGTGGGCCTTCATAATTTAGAAGCAGCTTGCCACCTTCAGCAGAATCGTTTCACTGGGAGGACATTGCGACTACGAAATATTAAACGCATCCTAGCCTTCATTAATAAACAAGACAGACCTTCGATTGTGTCGGGGTTCGAACTTAATACCTCAAAGTAACGAGAAGGAATGCCATAAGCAACTAGGCCACCATGGCCCTCTCATTATAAAGTTATTTATGCCGTAAGGCGCATTTTTCTGGAATTCCGTTCACATCAAAAACAGATGCTTTTGTTTTTTTTCATAATTTTTATAATTGTCATTTATGTTTAACTGCTAGAAATGGTGACAAAATGTGTACTGTATCATACTTTTTTCTCTTTATATAATCCAACAATCCAATTAAAAAATAACAAGATTTATTTTTCGTAATATTTTGAAAAGTTTTGCTTTTACATTTGAAAGAAATATGTTTTCAGATTTACTGATGCGCCGCCGATGGGAAATGCATAGAACTGGAATGATAAGAGATTACAAATTCAAAACCTAATAAATTCGCTACAAAATGGAAATTCCGATAGTTTCACTCTCATTTGATTTGTTTTAATCTCATACATACGCGTAATATTGTAGTGAGATGGAATTCATTGTTACATCTACGGCAACAGGTAGGGGGAATCAGTGATATTCCATCCATTAATAGCCATGAGTTGCAATTCAATTTTATGTTTGAATTTTTTCTCTAGTTGGAAATTCATTTAATCATTTTTATGACAAAAGATATCAATTTAAAATGAATTATAATGTTAAATTTAACGCAATTCTTCAGATTTTGTTTTTAATTACCAATGCTTTCAAATTAATTCTTGAACAACAAACTTCTTGAGCTCTGATTTTTCAGTAGATGTTTTAAATGATACTCTTGAATCAGTGAATAATTTCTTTTTAATTTTATAAGTATAAAACAATATGTTATAGTAAAAAACGATATCTATTAAATAATTGTTCCTTAATGTTCTAAATCAGTGAAAGAAGGAATGAACTTAGTAGCTGAACTTTTAATGTTCAGCCATTAAACATGTTCCTTCTTTGGCCGCTATATGGAACAGAACTAATGGTATTTTGCATAGCAGGACAACCAGTAACAATAGTATCATAACCACAAAAGTAAGTGCGTCCCTGTAATTTGGTACCAAAGCCCAAATAGAAATCCCCAAAGATATTATTCCATTTGTAGAAATTGCGACTTGAGCCTATTTCAAGTGTTTCAACCAACATTCGTGAATATGACGGATCTGGCAGATCTTTGTTGGGTCGGGTATAAAACCCACTACAATAACAAAACAAAACGAATATATATATATATATATATTTAAATTGCTGTCATAATTCATTGAAATTCGAAGTTTCCATATACGTATGAAGTAATTATTACTATAACTGTTTGGCGAATAAAAAAATTTCTTGAATGCACGGTCATGCAGAAAATGAATCATTATTAAAAATATAAAATTCATGATTACCATATTTTGTCTTCACGATGGCAAGAAGCTATTAACAATAATGGCAATTAGATTATTTAATTAAGAGTTTATTGGCATTACGAAAAATTTATATCTTGTTTTATTCAAAAAATGAACAGAAATTTGAAATTTCCAGTAGATTTAATATAAGCAGATAACAGTGATTCATAATTTAGAATTTATACGTATATATATATACATACATAAATATATATATATATATATATATATAACTTATCATAAAGATTCAGGATAAACTTAATATATTTTCTCTTTGCTTACAATAGCTATCTTAAATAAATTTACTTAGAATAACAGTTTTAAAATTGAAAGAAAAGTTTTGTTTATTGTTTATATTGTGAAAAAGTATGTTTTTTTTACTTAAACTGAAAAAATTGTTATTTTTCACTTTAGGTGAAAAAAATTGTATTTTTCACAATTATTTTAATCCTCATGCTTTTTTGATTGATTTGTGGAGTTTAATGACACAAGGTCCGATTACGGATAAACTGTGCCAGATTTTGGATCCAGTACACTTTTACTTGATTCTTTTTATCCTCGTGATTTTTTTCCAATGGTTTGTTTTCGCAACTATTGCACAGAACAACATGCAATGATAAAAAAATAAAATAAAAAAAACTATTTGAAGCTCTAATTAATTTCTTCGTCATTCCTGGTTTATTTTCAGTCAGGTTAAGCTGATTTCATTATCCATTCTACTGATGAATGATTTCACTAAAAATGTCTCATTGTATTAAAAAAAAATCTAAACACTCTAAATCTAAGCTAGTACCATTTAAGGCTTTAGTTTAACAAAATTTATACAATTCAATGTACATTCAAATTATATTTTAGCAGTGAGCTATAAAATATACTTTACTAATAGACATCTTAATTCAATAATAAGAAAGATAGTAAATTAGATAATAAAGTAAAACTAAAATTCGGATATTTGATTTTAGTGAGCATTTAGGATAAGTGAGGCTACTTTTATAGATAAAAGTTATTCAACATTTTGAAATACATTCAATAAAATAATTTATTAAAGAACTCCAATGTGTATTATAACTCAATAGTATAAAAGGCAATTCATTAGTTGATAATGATATTAAAGTTCAAGCTAATTCTTTTACTGAGCATTTACGATGCCATAAGTCTTGCTGTTTCTAGTCTGCAAGTAACAAAATGTTTTGAAAACTATATATTTCTGGCAAGGCGAAACAATAATTATTTGATCCTTTGAAACTTTCATGATAAATCATGATCTTATCTAAGCCATCATCACAGCATAAAATATGATGATCATGATCATATAGTTTAAAAGATAATAATGATTGAGTTGAATAAAGAAATGCTGAAAATTTTATTTAACAATCATTTAGGATAATCGGATATTTGCTGTTTCAGTTTGAAGGTTAGGAAAATCCTTATAAACTATTCGATTCTAGCTGGCAAAGTTATTATTAATAATCTTATGAAACAATTATGATAAATCATGTAATATCATGATATAACCTTAAGCAAGAACTAGTTTATGTAATAATCAGGATAATAAAAATAAATCTTGGTTTATTTATCAATACCAAATTTTTTTAGACATAAAAATGATCGATACAATAAAGACAAAATCATCTGACATCAATATCATGTGACACGGAGTGGTTGGTGTAGGAGGAAGTCCGACTGACCTCATTCTTTTTCTAAAAAACTTCATAAAATGAAAAAAAAAGTGGTTTATTTTGACGTTCCAATAGTGCAAGTGGATCATTAACTCTCAGTTCGATTACCTCATCCCGTCAGGTGGCACATTTGCGAAATTTTGTCTTGCTTTTTTTTAAAGGAATTCCGCTATTGATTGATAGGTGATATTCTCGCACGCAGGCGAATATAGCCTCGATATGCAAATAGTGTGCGTTTGGGTACACGAAAGTCATGAGCCGTGAACTACTACCACGCGGCACACTTCGGGTTCGATTCGGTTTCCCGTGGTCTCCTTTCACCTCGGATTCACGCTGTGAAAAATGAAATTTTTGGCGCAAAAATAGTTTTTGAAAATATCTAATTGCGATGCTTATGAAATCAAAAGATTCGAAATTGATTTAATTAAGCAGTGTGCGTGTAATTTGAGAACTATGATAATTTTATGTACATAACTACGTATTCCACACATTTTTAAGCCACTTTATATTACTTTCCTTTATTTTGGTAATACTTAAGTAATACAAATGCTTCCACCTAAATGCAAGGCAACATTTTCTTTAAAATTAATTTCAGTTTTCTCTTATCTTGTTTTTAGATAATGCATGATGTGAAAACATAAAATAAGCCAAAAATTTAATTGCCTACGACATACTTTATGGTTTTTTAATAATGGCCAGTATTGGGTGACTAACCCTTCCCTACAACAAGGACGGAAACTGCTACTCATTTGTCGTTACCCAGTGGTTCTCTGTGAACCAAGTCACGAAGACGAGTGGTATTACCCGCGCTATACCACAACAAACCCGTTTATAGGGTGAGGTGGACTACATTCATACACATCATCTTAAAAAGAAAGGACAGAGAAACACCGAGAAAATAAGATCCATATCTAAACTGAGATTCTAACCCGGAACCTACAACTCTTGAGTCAGGACACTAACCACTCAGCCAACGATCGATAAAGAATCAAATTCCGAAGGTGAGGGTCGAACTCACAGCCCCGTCATGACTCACGAGTACTGTCACATACTTTATATGAAATAGGTAATTTTCAGGCAAATTTTAGGAAATGGCTAACACTCTACAGATAAATGTGATCCATCAATCCTAATTTAATCTGAGCATAAGGTTTACATGAAATTTTCTTTGAAATGAAGGAAAATCTAAGAAACTTTTTCAGTGGTTAAAAAAAATACGGTGATATGGACATTTTATGAAATTGTTCTGAACATTTTCCTTAAAAATAGCTAATTCTTCACGTATAATCAAACTTTTGCTTCATTTCATAGATAATAACACTTAAAACTTATAGGCCAATTTTCAAACAAATAGATTTATTATTATTTGAGATATCGTGTTAATGAAGGGAGAAGATTTAGAAATTTTGTGAAATACAAAATTTTGTCAAAATCACCATTGAAGTGATAGTTTTGTTTGTGATAGCGAGACGATGTTAACAGTACTTTCCGAATTCGTAAGCCCAAAGATACTCTCATATTTATGTCTATTTATCAGCACATTATAAATAAAAACAAATTTAAAAAAATACGATCTTTTTAAACAGCTTCCGGTTTGAAAATGCAACTTCCTGTTTCACTTTTCAAAAGAGAGAACATTTTTTTTAAATTCCTGTAACTTAACTTTTATTTGGCACACAAAAAACAAAAAACTGTTTTGGAAACTGAGAAGCTCTGAGTAATCGATTCACAAACAAAAAAAAGTTGTCAAGTGTAGTTCAAAATAAATTTTTCAGCGAAGGCATAACATCTTAAACTAAAAACATCATGATTCGAGAATATAAATTATAGTAAATTAAATAATAATGAAGAAAATAAAATTGAAATTGAATTGCTAACAATTTTATTTAATTATAATAAGGATAATATAATTTTGTTTGCGTTTCATTTAACTGTCGAAAAACGCGTTGAAATGCATTCCTTTGATTTTGTTTGATAAAGTAATTTGTTTATAAATCTCTATATAAAAATGCAATAGTATGAAAGATAATGAAGTGCAAAATGCTAGTTTATTAAATAAAGTTTTCAGCATTTAAATTAAACTGATAATTCAGAATATTTAAAGTAAAATGTCGAAATTAAATGCACAACAAAATAAAGGATTTAAGATATCTGAATTTTTTGGTCTTTTTAATTTGAATGTTAAAAAATATTTTGAATTGCTTTCACTTGACACAAGATAAAGAAATTTAATTATACACAACCCAGTATTTTGTGTTATTTAAGAAAGTTAATATTAAGTAATAAATATGAATTTTGAAAAAAGTACATTTCATTTTATAATTTTTTTTTTTTTGTAATTTGCATTTTTAATATGAAATGATATGCAATTTAATTTAATAAGCATAGGTAATCTAAAATATTCGACATAAAATTTTATCTAAAGAATTTATCTAAAATGTGACTATGCAGTAGTTTCACATTAAATAAAATAAACAATTAAATATGGTACAAATCACTAGTAAAATATGTGATTTTTCTAGAGTGGAATTTTAATTCTTAAATTTTCATTAAAGATTGGAATTTTAATCATAATCGCTAAGAATAAACGCTTTAAAAAGTATTGAAACCTATGGATTTTCAACCATATATTATCAACATAATGTTTTAATAATAAGTTTAGAGATTGTAATTAAATCAAAGAAATTATGGTGAAAACTCCTATCTGTAAATCAAAAAAAGGAAAAATGGCACAGTTGATCCAGGATGCCAAATTCTGAGTTTGGTGTGTGTGTGTGATTTTTTGGTAGATTTTCTCATGTAACTAGCAACCTGGTTTTTACTACGTCATAGAAATGGAGACCTATAAAAATTATGCAGAAAATTCTATCTTGTCAATCCCAGTATTTAAGTCATCTTAGGAACATTTCTTCATAGGCCGAAAAAATTCAGAATTTGGAATTCTGGATTACACGGTACCTGTGCCGAAAATATTTTACATTCCAAAACTAAGATAATATTTATCTCAAAGTTGCTGATTAAAACCCAAAATGAATTTCCTTGAAAATAAAACAAAGAAGTTGTGGTCAATATATGAATTTTTTACTTTAGATTACAATATTAAATATTTATATATATCATTAATGTGCATCTTTTTATTAGCGCTTCAAATTTATTAATCTCAGATTGCTGAAGATTGAAGAGTAGTAATGCTTCACTTTGACATCATTTTATATTCTTTTGAGATATGAAACAGCCATTCAGAATAGTTTAAAAAGCCACATAAATAATAGATTAAATTGGATTAAAGTTATACAAAAATACAATGACTTCTATTTTTATTAAATTAAATATAATAAAAAGCAGGTTCATTTCATGGATTTGTTTCATGTTTAGGAAAATTTAATTGTATAGCATAAAATACCGAAATTAAGGTAAATGCTTTTGTAATTTTATCGAAAAAACTAAACTGAAAATATTAATTAAATTTAACTCCATTAGCATAAACTTATTTTTACAATATTTCATCAAAAAATGTGTAAATGGAGAAAATCTGCGAAATTTTTAAATGAAAAATTATAATCAGTTGTTCGTAAGTACAGTTGAAAACATAATGAAATTACTTTTCTTTCGAAAATTTAGTCATTTGTTTTCAAATTTTTTAAATAAGATCCACATTATATTAATACGTTTATAAAATTAAGTTGATAATAAAGATATAATCAAAACACAAAAGAGAGCAAATAATTATATATAGGAATATACAATATTTATTATATAAAAACAATTCAGAAATTATTATTTATGTTATTATTTAATTACTATATATACTTTAAGATTCTCAAACTTAGCTAAATTTAATTATTATTTACTATCACACCATTCAAACTCTATAATTGAAATTTTTCTATATTAATTATCACAAGGAAAAGTGGATGTTATCATTTGAAAATTTCTAAATTCATTCACTATATATGCGACCGTCAGCTCTGCGTTTTAAAAACCATTTAGTGTGGTTCCTTTAAGCAACCATACCAGAAATTTCTTGTTTGAAATAAATATCATAAGTGAAAGAAATTCCTGAAAAATTTGTATTTAATTTATATCTTATTTTTATATAGACAGTTACAAAGAAAACGTATTCATCTGAGATCCATAAATTTGAATCTCAGATGAATACGTTTTCTTTGTAACTGTCTATATAAAAATAAGATATAAATTAAATACAAATTTTGCATGTTCCTTACATGAACTAAGCATAAAAAACATAAACCATGAGTTTATGCAATTACTTGCGGGCGGTCATAAAATTGCAATATTTGGCCAGAATTGTTTTCTTATTTTTTCGCAGCAGTAGTCAACGAGATAAAGCAAAAATGTTTTAAGATTTTATATAAAATTAGACGCAATTTAACAAATCACCTCTTGAAATTAATCAACAATAAATTTAAATATATGTAAAGAGACATCCAAACACGATCAATCTTTATGGGACATAAGCCTCAAGAAATTACTTATTTCGCTAAATCTTAGTAACAGTTGTGAATGCCAGATGAGCCAGCTCTGTAGTCTATTGCATCAGAGTGGAGTGGATTCTATTACATGATGAGTTTCGATTTTCATGTGAATCATTTGGAATTTTGTGACATGAGAAACTCCGAAGTTATAAGATTTTGGATGGAATTTTTAATATCACTCCAAATCTGCACTAGGTACCTGGATTTTACCAATTAATTTTTTTTCATAATTGTTGGACAACTGAGAACTAATTTACTAAAAATTGATAACATGACAAGAAGAAATAGATTTTTTAATTCTTCAATCACAAAAAAATTAATTAGTCTGTTAATATTTTAAAAGCTTTGAAAATTACGCTAATGGCGTTGAAAGAACAAGATAATTTAATTGTTTCATAATGACAGAAACCTAAAAAAAAAAAAAAAAAAGTTTAAACACATCAATATTGCGAGGTGATAGACTTAAAGAAAAATAGCGCCAATTATGCAGCTCAGTTCGTTAGCTTATTACAAAAAATAACGAACAATTGAAAGACGAAAAATTTTTTTTACGCATTACACGTCAAGGGGCTGTGAGTTTGAAGAATAAAGCCTCTTACGTTTGGCGGTGAACAAAGGTGGTTCACCCAGATTTACGGCAACAGGAACAACAGATTTCGGGAGAGTAAATCTCCTTTTTTTTCTGCTACTTTCTACTTTTCAAATGGTGCTGTTACCGAACTGCTAAGCCTGTTAGTTCTTTCTAGGTTGTTGTCTCTCAAGGTCACGTAGACAAGCGGACAGGATAAAAAAAATACAAAGCGCAAAAAAGTGAAACTTATTTGGATGGGTACTCCACTTTCCTTTATTTGAGAAGTGAGGGTACTTAGATTAATAGCATATTTATAGATTGAATGCTTGAATTTATATTCACTGGGCACGTTTAATATTTTATCAAGGGATTTTTTTGTTAATAAATAATTCTCTTATTCCTGAGAAATGCATAGGTAGTTTTATTAATGTTAGATTTGGTATGACTATTTTGATTTGTTTCTGGCTGTAGGTAGTGCTTATTGAAATTGCTAAACACGTCCAACCATCATGTAATATTTTTATCAATGCTCAAGTAACGAGATCGATGTTTCCGTTAGCATGCAATATGCCATTGAACTTTACACATCTATGAACGTGTATGGACTCTCTTAAAATAAAAATATTTTGATTGAACCATGTATCGAAGCCGTTACATCCAACTCTAAAAATAAAATAAGAAAAGCTGTCGTTGATATACTTTTTACGTTATTTTGGAGTTAATAAAAAGTGGTAATAAAGGTTTACAATCCGGTACCCCTTGATTCTTCGTCGATTTTTTGATGCAAGATAGACGCTAACATGTGAGTAGCAATATGGCCAATAAACAAAAGTATGCAAAGATAGGGGTTTCCGAATAACCAGAAATTGAATTTTATCACCAATGATGTGCCGCCAAATTTTTCGTATCGCAAAATTTTTTGCCAAACTAAGGGACACCCGATTCTGCACTAATCTCAAAGTTGTTATCTATAATCCACATTTTATTCAAAAAAAAAAAAGCTCAAGGACATGGAATGCTTTAATGATACGAATTCTTTAGTCGCAATGAAGACAGATGGTCAATACTTACACCAATTTTATAATCACCAAATCTTGAAATATCGCCAACACGGCGTTTTAGTTTGGTTTGTCGATATTCAGAAGTTCATTGAGCAGTTACCATGGGTACATAGGTTTTTATAAACTTCCTTCCCCCTTTAAATCAATGCCAAAATTGAGAGAGTAGATCCTGTGGTGGTGCCATCTATAAGAGGATTTGAAGAGCAAAGTTGTACTTTCACCATCGTGCTACTCTGATTAAACGAAAGACGCACCCTACTGACTTAAGTTTGCATAGCCAAGGCATAACTAGCTTTGCTTTCCCAAGTGTCATGAGTAACAACACAATACAACGCAACAGCACAGATGTGTATCCCAAATTTCATAGACTCCTTTTCCTAGTCAAGATTTGGCTACTAATTTCAGTTTGTCCACTTGTGAATGGGTTCAATATCCAGTTATGAACATCCAACCGAAGAATGTCTTCAACGTTTTGGTTTAGGTTTGCATGAAAAGCTATTAGCTGTTGACTAGAAGCAAGCAAATCTTACTTTCTATTTTGCAATTTTAAAAGATTGGAAACTGAGAGCATTTTTTTCTCCCCAAGTTCTATTTATCCAGAATAATTTTCCAACAAAGTCAGATATTATGCTTTTATATTTGATTAAATTTAATTGGACAGTTGTAGTTTCAAATTATTCCATTAAATTTTGGAAATACATCGGTCATATATAGGCTAAATCATTTTTTAAGTCAATTGTTTTGCGTCACAAAACATTATCATTTTTTTACAAAAATTCCTACACAGAATGAACAACCCCATAAAATCGATTTAAATGTGCACTTTTAGATAATTTAAGTATTTCTGTGTGAAGTAGGAACCGTTAATAGTCTTCATCATTTTCCAAGGCTGAGAAAATAACCTATAGTTGAAGGCCTTACTTTCGATTTTATTAACTGTTCTGATGACAAAACATAGTGATCCATGCAAACATTAACTACGATTTTTTGCGACTAAATGATCTCCATTAATGACACAACGTCCTGAATATTCCTTCGGTACAATTTATTTTAAGTATACCAGAAAGCCTCAGTATCTTTCAGCCATTGCCTAACCACCATCACTAGCAACAGAATTGGTCAAGGGTATAATTTTTACATTGAAGAATCGTTGCACTTCAATAACAAACGTTTTATTTGCCATATAGGTATCCAAACATTTAGCAAAAAAAAAAAAAAAATCAAAGAAAATTTCTTTGTAAGTCCGACATAAACTAAAGTTCTGTTTCCTCGTATAAAGATTCACCAATATAGGTAGAAAAGTTGTTAGATATTTTTAAATACTCACACGTAAGCCCTTTCCTACTCACTGAGCCACTTCCTATAATCCTTTTTTGTACTGTATTATTACTCAGTACAATTCTTTTTGTAATATCAAAATCTGGATTGTGCAATGCGGTATGTATTATCTACTTTTAAAGCTGGTAAAATAAGTGCTTCACCAGTGTACGCCTTTTTAGATTTTGCAATCCATAAAGAAATGTTATAGGAAGCACGCTCATTCAATTGTCATCTCCGCTTCGTTGTTGTCCCTACGATTTTTTTTGCTGTGGTGGCGTTGTCAAATATTTTTTTTTTGTTTTTGACTGTTTGAGAAAACATTAAATCTTTATATTTTCTGGTCTCTATGATTTTAACTGAATTTCCCTTAAGCTTGAAATGTTTTATTACATAAAATATGTGTATAGGTAAAGTTCTATTTTTTCTTGTTGAAATAAAGTCATACTTCAAATATTCAACACTGTATTGTTGATATTTTTTACCACTGTCTCGATTGTGGAAATCGAACTCACAACGCACCAAAACCCAAAATACTCTCCCTTCTCCTGAAAGAAACTCTGAATCCATTTGGATAATAATATTAAACCTAGTTACAAAGCTATCACCTACTTGTTTCTGTATGCTATTGCAACTAAATTCAATAGTGAAAGTTACAAAACAGCATGCCAACCACCCTATCTAGTGGTCAGAGTGCAAGACTGTGGATAGGGTGGTCCTGGGTTCGAATTCCAGTTGGTGGGCATGGATGCACTTTCTCTATTCTCTCTTTGGCCTTTCTTTGTATGAATGGGACATGAATGGTTGCCTACCCACATATCCGGGTTCCTATGGTATGCGTGTACTGAGGAAGCCGGAATCCACACCAAAATATGGTTCAGTTGGGAAAGTGGAGCAGCACACCCCATAATGCCATCCTAGCTGGCCCACGACAACAACAACAAAATAAACACGAAATTAAGATTTTGACAAAATATCCTTCGACGTATCATAATAGACAGCTTAATGTTGTTGTAAGGCACGCACATATTAATAACCACCGTGTAAATTGTCTCCAGAGTAGACCTTCCATAGAAAGTAAACCGCATTCACGTGTCACAAAGGAGAAAACTCGGAAGTTCTCAACAAACGTGCTTTCAGAAGGTAGAAATGCAACACGCATCTCCCATTTTGCAACAGCAGTAGGACTCGAACTGAAGACCTTTCGATTTTTAAAAAGAGTTGTACTCTCTGTGGCCAAGGAGAGCCCAAGATCAATAAAGATTAGTTTCTATTATTTAAAAAATAATTACGATAGATATTAAAGTTATTTTCACTTCTAATTTTCACAAAAATGTGACTGCTTTTTTACCAATATTTCTAAATAAAACTAACCTGAGAACCTAATTTAAAATTAAGTGCGTGTATAGTTTATATAATTATCCTAATTTGAACTAAAAATATTTTGTTATATAAGATACAAACTTATTTTACTAGACTAAATTGAAAATATAAATATGAAAAATGTATGAAACCAAAGTTAAAAGCAACAGCTTAAGAACTCTGTACTGTATATTTTTTTTAACTAATCACCGTAATTATTGATACTATTAGTTGTACATTTTGTAATTCTTTTTTTTATATTAATATTAATTAATAATTTAACAAAAAATATGTCGAATTCTAATTAAAATTAAAGTTAAATTTGTACTTTAAATAATTGTTAATCTTATTCTATCCAAAAGTTTATTTTTGGATTTATAATACAGTGAACTTTCTTACTAGATTAAAATGAGCATTTCAAGAATCACAACTTTTCTTTTCTATCATTACCATTAAACTAGTTTGACCAAAGTATTTTTCACATTAAAACGCTCAATCTCATTAAAATAAAAAATAACGATAAATTACAAAACGTTTCGTTCAATTTAATATTACCAAAACAAGAACAATTTAATTACATAAAAAAGTATCCTTTCCTAACAGTCAAAGAAAATACATTCATACATTATTTCCACAAAATAAATAAAAAGAAAACTAACAGCGCAAACGTAATTTATAACCCAATATCTCATTCCAAAAAAATGACAAGCTCGATTAATAGATAAAAAAAAACAAAAATTAATTTTAGTTATTACTTTGATTTTTCGATAGAAATCATTTTGAAGACCCATTTACCCATAAAAACAGTTAAGAGGATAAAGAAAAAATAGCTACACCTTACCAAACGGAGAAATCTTATCCAAATAACGATAGAAAGATATCTTTTTTTTTTTATTACTTCAACAAATTATTTTCACAGTAGCAGAAGCAAAAAAATAATCATATATATGGGGAAAAAAAAGATAATTAGGAGTATCTTCTTAAGTCCTGATCATTAGTATTCCAGAAACGTCTGCTGCATCCCTCTACGTGAAAGGCATTACAATATTTTATCTGGCCTTAACACCTCAGTGAATATTGCAGAGGGAAAATTATTGCGCAGAGAGGGAAAAAATGTTGCATAATGTTTACTATTGACTTTTACTTTCATTGTTATTCCTGTTTATGAATATTTAATATCGAGTTCTTCGAAACACATGTTCGTCGTTGTCGTTCTTTCAAGAATAAATATCGCCCACTCTTTTCCTCCACCTCCCAGTTCCATCAGTGCGTGTTTTGGGACATTTAAGATTCGTTATCTGTTTATTGGAAATTTTTTTCTTCGTTACTTGAAATTAGTTATCTAGGTGAAAATGAATAGTTAAAGGTTTGCGTGTTTAAGGAGGATTTAGGGCATAGTGTAAAAATATTGTTCGAGAGTCCTGAGAATTCCCTTGGAGGGGAGAAATGTTCTATATTTGAAATTCAAGGATGAACTTTAACAAAAATTAATTAATTGGTTTAGTATATTATAAATATTTACTAAGAATAGAGTAAGTAAAAGTAGTCGTACTGTAAGAGTTTACTACATAATATATCGTATTTGTAAAGGGGCATAAAAACGATATCATTCCGTTGTGTTATTAAAAAATAGTTCTCAGTTACAGGAAAACTCCACTTATCCGAATCAATTGGAACTGGAACCCATTTCGATAGTCAAAAATTAGAATAATTGGATTTTCGAAAAATAGGTCGATTTTAATTAATTGTTTTACGTTAAAAATAGGAGGGGAAAATACATATTTTTCCAGAAAAAGAATGTTTAATCATTTAAATGAAAATACAGCACTTTTAGATGCTAAGGTGTTGTACATTAATACAATATGTGTGGACAGGGCTGTCAATGAAAGTCAATTGTTTGCTGAATATGCCGGTTAGAGTAAGCTGTTTCAATGCCTTCATAAATATTTCGGGCAGTCAATTCCTGCATCCGCTGGACAGTGAAACTTTAAATGTAGTCACACTTGGCGTGATGCTCCATTTACTTCAAAGCAGTTGCGATACCAGTAAACGCTTCAGTATCTGATTTTCTCAGGCTTGTTTCAATTCGGAGATTAAAGTTGTATTCTTAATCAACACATTAAATAAGTTGACCATCATTTTCAATGTGAAATCTATGGTCTCACTCATAATCTACTTTCCTGTATTTTCAGCACGAACTTCTGAATATCCAGTATAGCGCCCCCTGTCTACAACACCACCAGTGACATCACCAACAAGGAAGCGAGTCCCTCTCCAGCAACCGTAGGAATGAGACGTATATCCATGTGACTCTCATGTTTACCCTCTTCCCTTTCACTTTATATGTTTAGATGTAATTTTGCTTTATTCGTAATATATGTGTCTGTGTTGTGCTCCAATTGTAATAAATTATTTTGAGCTACTTAAGAAACTTATTTCTTTGTTCCTATTATAAACCAGATAAGTGCTACTCCAGGAATTTTCAAAAGAATGTTTTTGAATTCCTCTAGTGATACGACTCATTCACATTTTATCCCTTCTCTTACCTATCCCTTACTTAAGATTTTCCCTTTTTATCATTTTCCTTTTCTTCTTAAGTCTAATTTTATTTATTTATTTATTTATTTTTTTTTTTTTTTTGAAATTCTGAAAACAATTTGGATAAACTTAGTTCGGATAATTGGAGTTCGGCTGTATTTAAAACCATTTCATGCGATATAAACATGAGTAAGATAATAGTTTTATTTAAGGTAAATTCAAATTTAAAATATCACTGTCTTAAGCTCTAAAATTTAATACCACATTAATATTTAAAGATTTTCGCAGTGTAGGGTATACAGTGGAGTAGCTTAAAATGACGGTGAGGCTCCTACATACTCACCTTCGACTTTCCATGAGAATATTTAGGCTGATTCATAGATCAAATCTGAGGGAACATGGAATAATCCCACGCAACCACACCGACAGATGCGTATGCAAGAATCAAAAGACTCGCGTTCATCTGCCGTTGTTTAGAAGTGGATGGTATCTTCCATTCCGTAAATGGTAGTCTTATCATTATACCGCTAGAGCCCTGTTATAAGGCTTCGGGTTTACAGGAATATGAACGGTGTTTTCTGTCGAGAATGCATCGAAGGAGCTTCTACGTTGCTGTTTTGCTAACGAATTGAAAGTGGGCTTATCAACTGCAGCATCAAGTAGTCGAATATATCAAGTGTTTGGGGATAGTGCTGTAAAGGCAAGGCATTGGTTTCACAAATTTAGTTGGGGAGATTTGTCCCTCTGTGATGAAACTGTTATCTGCAGAAAGAATCTGAATAATAAAAAACCAGCACTGGTTAATCACAAGGGTTGCACTGTTGTTGGCCGATAATGCGAAGCCGCATGTCACAAATATCATACAGCCAGGAATACCATACAGTGACATGGTTGAAATACAATTTTATAATAATTACAAAAATATCTTATCATATATGTTAAAGGAGACGGAATATTAATTCATAATTATATATATGTGTGCGTGTGAGTGTGTGTTACTTGTTCTTGTTTGTCGCTCAACGGTCATTTTTTGCTCACGAAGGCTAATTAGACCAGGACCTACGGTTTAATAATAAATGCTGTTATTAGGAATTTTTTGTTTCATTCCTTGAACACATGGATAACTAGAATAAAATTTCTGATTACATTAGAAATTGATTAGAATATATTTGAATGGAATATAATATTCTGTTGTTACAAATTGATTGTTTATTTTTGTAACAGATACATAATTATATAAAAATTATATTATTTAAGAAATTTATATCTTTTCTTCTTATAGTTATAGGATAAAACATTTTAAGACTAGAAACAGATTGTTTCATTTTTGAAATACCGACATAATAATACAATAGTACACATGACTAGAAATGAATTATTTTATCCGTAAAACGTAGGCATTATTATAGAATGTGACATGATATTGTTGCAAAATGGTTTTCTCGTTTACGGGACATATACATAATTATGGAATTGTAAAATATTTTTAAAAAATTAATAAAATTTCATATATAAAGCATTTGCATACACCTGGAATGCAAAAAAATATTGTTAAAAAATGACCTTTTTTATTCTTCGAACATTATCCTAATTTTAAAATACAACGGTTTATTTGTTTTTCGCTCAACGGTCATTTTTTGCATATGAAGGCTAATTGGACCAAGACCTACGGTTTAAAGTGGATTCCGAACCACTACAAACATCCATGCCCAAGGTGGAATTCAAACCCACGAACTGTTGAACCGAAGGTAAGAGCGCTAACCATTCGGCTGCCAGCTCGGCATGTATACGTTACCGTGAAACACCAAAATCTGGAGAATGTAGACATTCACATAGTAGATTGGTGTATGTCCAAAATATTTGTTAAATACCCTTATTTCTGACTTTCACCGGTGAATGTCGACATTCACTATGCACTAATGGTGAATGTTGAACTTGTCTAAGATATATATTTTTTTCTCTAATTCAGTCGCGATAAATATTTCGCCTCTCTTTCTGAGAGGAATGACTAAGTACTTAAAACACACAGTACTTTAAAAATGAGAAAGGAATATTATAGAAGTTAAAAACTTAATTTACAGTTCATATTCAAAATGAGATTTTTTTAAAGGTGCAACAGGTGGGGAGAAATCATTGAGACTTTCGTGTTTGAACTGTGGTTCAATCCCCCTCCACTGTGACATTCAAAATGCGAAAGGAAAATAATAGAAGTAAAAAATTTACTTAATTATACAGTCTGTTCTAAATAAGAAAATAAAATAATAGTAATAAAAAACTTACTAAATTATGTGATTATTATCTTATTTATTGAACAACTTAAACTATTATGACACTTTGAATTGCATAACAGAACCTTGCTTTTACAACTGCATTTATTTGTGGAACACTTCCTTCTGCAATGACAGCGTTTATAGCCTTGCCCACCGTTTCTCGAATTACCTGCAGCTGCTTCTCTCAACGAAATTTCTTGAAAAGATATCTTACCTATGGAGCTTTCCTTTACAAATTTCTAACTCATTACTTGTGTAAAGCTGCTTGAGAGCACCATTTTCATTCGCAAATTTATAGAAATCGATGTCTTCTATTCCAACAACAACCACTAAATCATTTCGGTTATCTGTAAGACCAAGGTCGACATCAGGGACTTGTATTCCTATAGTATTATCAATTTGAGCAGGAGGAAATTGATTTTGTGAGGTTCGCAACATTTTTGTTGCTTGCAGTAGAAGATTCTCTTTCGCGGCCGTTCTTTTTTCGAAATTAACTCGTGTTTTTCATTCAGAACTTGATGTGAAGACGTGGTAAATTGCAAACCCCTTTCAATATTTCTCTTCAGAATTTGGTTTTCGGTTTAACCACCACTCAAGTTTTTTTCAGAAGTATTAGTAGTTTTTCCTAGCTGTTCATCGGTTTCAAAAGTATTGGCGATTTTTTCAAATTGCTCCTCAGTTTCGATACTTGCGATCTGTTCGCTAGTAAGAAAAATGTTTTTTTTTTTCGTTTTAATGCCAAACAGGGTTTTATAAGGACTTTGGCGTATTCCTTCGGGGTATGTAGTGTTCTTGGCAAATCGAACAAAGATTAAACCTTCTGACCCTTTATTTGTATCGTTATCGTTCATCCATGGAGTTAGCATATTCTGCGCATCCTGATTGGCTCTTTCATTTTAGCCTTGTGTTTGACTGTGACGAGGCTTTCACTGAACTCTATTAACATCTTTCCATATAGCGCATATTTTGGATATGACTTGATTACTGAATTCTCTACCATTTCTGATTGCAATATTGTTGGAGCACCAAGTGTTAAAAATATTGGAAGAACCTGATATGCTACTTCTTCAGCCCTCTAACTTTTCAAAGGTTGTAGCTGGACAAACTTAGTTAAATGATATTGATCCATCAGTATGAACTTATATTCGCTATCTCTGTTTGACGGCAGACCTATCAGATCAACTTGAATTCTTGAGTTTAACTCAGAACTGATCATTGGTTTCACAATAATATCTTTCTTAGGTGCACGGAGTTTCATTTGACACTGTTTGCATTAGTTTAAATACAACATTACTACTTCATATGTAATATTTTTGTATTTATTTTGCAACTCTTTAAGCATACGTGTTATATCTCCGTGGCCGATTCTGGTGGGAGTTTCATTTAGTATACTGAATATTCGTAATATAACATTGTATATTCGTTTCTCCAGGTTTTAATGGTAAAATTAACTTCTCATCATCATTAATTTTTAATGTCAAAACGTTTTAATCGTCTGTAATCTAAAGGTGTGTTGCGCTTAATTTTAGCAGAAACCACTTCAGAAAGTATTTTAGAGTACTTTTCTTAAAAGAAAAAAAAAGCAATTGTCTTCTCGTGTACCCGCAATGAATATATTTAACTTTTCAAAAAAACGATCACGAATCACTCCTGTATCCATTCTGTATGAATCAGGAAATCATAAAAAAAATTAAAACTTTGCTCTCACCATCAAACCTTCCATATGCATAAGACTGATAAAGCTGACTGACTCCACCGGCACATAAGATTTGGCTGAAAACAGCCAGTCCCAAGGATTTGGCGGGAGACTGCATTAGAACAAAGGATTTGGCGAGAAACAGCCAGTCACCTCTTTATTGGCTCCTCTCTTTTTGACGAATGTAATGAAATATTCGATATTTCACCGACGTATTTGGTATTTGTTGACAATGAATATCAATTTTGCGACAGATATGGATATGTTTCTAAAAAAAAATTAAGATTTTTAAAAGTAAAAATGTAAAATTGGTTTGTAGGGTTTTTAGATTTTGGGTAAAATGTTTTTTATAAAAAAAACCATTTATGAAAATTTTGTAGATTCCAGTAATTATTTAATAAAAATGTTTTATCTGAAATACTTACGGCTTTGCAAGTCACTTTCAATGGTCATTAGTACTCACGTCATGGGACGTCACTTATGAGTCCTCAATATGAAATTCAAGAAGATACAGCCTTCTGATTAAATTAAAGTCATTCTTAAAGGAAATAAAAAAATGATGTAGCTTTTCTTCTAAAATTCTAGGACATAAAAAAGAGCTGATGTGGTAAAAATTAATCAATCCATAAAAATGCAAGCTAATGATAAATTTCAAAAAAGAAAATGAGTGGAATGTTTTTTAAAGTATATGGATCGAAGAAATTTTTGTGTCTCTACATAATAAATAAATAGGATTGTATATTAATAATCAGATTTTTATGGAATACCTACACATTTATTTAATGCCTTGCGTTTTAAGTCAAATATATACGCCGAGCTGACAGACAAATAATTAACGCTCTGGCTTTCAATTCCAAAGTTCATGGGTTCGAATAGTCACTAGGAAATAAGTGTTTTTAGTGGTTCGGAATTCATTTAAAATCAAAGGTTCTGGTTTAATCAGCTTATATGCAAAAATGATCCTAGAACCACAAACCAGGTAAAGAAATAAATATTGGGTATTTTTCTTAGATATTGTATACAATACTTACGCATTAATTGAAAGAAAAATATATATTCATTTATACATTCAGAAACATCAATATTTGAACTGTAAATTAATTGAATTCTTGAAGATTACAACAAGCACGTCGTGATTTGTTGATAGGTCTATTTGGTTGGCACTCTAAACTTAATTTTTGCAAATAATAATAATAATAATAATAATAATAATTTACCGTAATGCAATGTGGCATAATGGTAGAGCTCCCCGCTCCCAAAACAAAGCTCTGAGGCTCGATCCTCGGGATAGCAATCAGCTGTTTATGCTGTAGGGTGATAAAAAGGAGCACAAAGCGTTCTTGGAACAAAACACCGGAGGTCTAACATTTGGGTAACAACCGAACCGGAATATACACTTCTCACTCCAGGGCCCTAAATCAGGGAAACAGATATCGACACTATAGGACTTGGCAACATATAGATTGAGATGATCACATTTTAAGTTTTGAAGGCTTATGGCTAATTATTGGAGCAAGACAAAATGCTTAAAGTGGATTCCCAACTACTAAGAACAATCACACAAGAGGTGGAATCAAAGTTATGAACTTTTATACCGAAGGCCAGAGAGCTTAATAGTTCCACTGCCAACTCGGTGGTTGAGCGGTATGAAGCGCTTTTTGAAGAGAAAGGTTTGAATCCCAGTCACGGTTGACCAAAAAGATTAGGCTTCCTATATGTAATTCATCGGGTGGAACTTGAAAGTAATGTTTCTCCTGTTGCGAATACTAGCATGTCCAACAAAACCCACTTTGACGGCTTCTGGTTTGGTTTGTTTAGTTTGTGGCTCAACAAGCATTCTATGTCCACGAGTGCTAATTACTGAGAATTATGATTTAAAGGGAATTTCAGACCACTACAAACATGAATGCCCAAAGTAGGATTCGAACCCACAAACTGTTGAACAGAAGGCAAATGCGTTAATGATGGCTATTGGATATCATAGCGTATTACAAACAGCATCCTACTTTTAAACTATCCGCTACAAATTCTTTAATACTATTTAAGAAAACTTCTCATCTAGAAATTATTTTCTTTGACTTAATTTCATTTTTATAGAGAGTAAAATGCAACCACACACACTATAAAATATCTATCTTAAGTTTTCTAACTTTCCTTTTAATATTTAATAGAATAGGTAGTATCTAGTATGTGTCTAAGGTAAGAAGTAGAGAGGGAGAAAATATGGAAATATGAATCATTTAATTAATTTCTCATCTATTTCCAAAGTTTACAAAAATGAGTAATATTCCATGTGTAATATCACAAACTTTTATTATCTATATTTTTTATTCATTTACTCCTCATTTTCAATAGTTTCATTAATCATTGTCATGAAATTATGACCCACATGTATGTTTTCGACTGTTGTGCTCTTATAAATCAAAATAAGAGTTTCGGCAACCCTCAGAATTACTTTCTGTGCTCTAGATATTTATGAATAAGCAATAGTTATTTTTTTTTCTTACCGTAAATGTAATCGTTGTTTAGTGTTTCTCTCCGCTAATTGAGATTCCTTGTACTGGCGTCGTATCAAATTTCAAAACTGCTCTTCTCAGATTTCGGCTCGCATGACTGCGCACCCACAAGATTTTTTTACGGCTTCTTTTATGGTTACTTAATGCTGTTTACCTTAAGCTTAAAAATATCACTGGAATTTCTTAAAAAAATCAATCAAATAACGTTATTCTTGTGTCTTTATAAATAAAAAACAAATTTAAATTTATAAAAAACAAATTTAAATAAAAAACAATTTTAAGAAATTTAACGAACTTTTTGAGTTTATGTTTTTTAAATCTGCTTTTTATTATTTCAGCAATATTAACTAAAAGAAAATTTTTAACGTTGGCGTAAGCAAGGCAATAATCTTAAGATTCAAAAGAAATTGTTTAATGCAATCATTAATTTAGAATTCTATTAATGAGCTTGTTTATTTCGGCTGGCTTTCTGTGTCTGTGTAAAGAAGCGATTTTTAAAAAATCTTGATCTTACTCAATGCAAGCTATAAGCCTACGAGCAAAAAGCTCCAAAATTGTTTTGGTCGTAACCTAACTTAATCTAATTTATTAATGAACAATTTTTTTTAAAAAAAAATTTAAATCATCCTTGTCGATTTAAGCTAACCATAAAGTGAATATTTTGTCATTTATTTTTCATTTTGCTTTTTCTGCTATTCTATTATCTATGTGTTAATGGGTTCAATCAATGGCAAATGGCTTCTCAAACCGATGCTTGAGGACTTTACATAAGAAATCGTTTTATTAAAAAGTGAACTTCGACGTTATTCACAAAGATTCGATGCTGAACTTCGCCTTGTTTACTGCCACTCGAAGAGCAGCAAGTTTGTTAAGTCGGAATTACAACGTCATTTCAACACGATGCGATTGTTTTTTTTTTTTTTTTTCCTCACTGGTTTAAAATATCCATGAAGTCAGATAACGTTTCATTTAAATGAAACGTTATCTGACTTCATGGATATTTTAAACCAGTGAGAAAAAAACAACCCATTGATGGTATAAAAAAATTCGAGATGAAAAGGGACTGTTATCTTCCACTCATTGGATTCATCAACATAAAATCGTTTTATTTCTTGTAATGCCAATTTTAACACAAGATTAATATTATTGCTCAGATCAATAGTTTATGGTTATCTGGTGGTATTTTTCACTTGTATTTGAAAATATGGCTATAATTTTGGAAAGAAATAATTGCATGTTAAAATTTTTTCAAAATAATATAAATATTCAAAATTTAAAAAAAAATCTACTTTTTCATTCCTTCTAATAATCGATATTACATCGTTTTAATTTTTAACGCCAATTTTCAACAAGATTAATTTATTGCCCAACATTTAAGTTAATAGTTTATGATAATAATTAATGCTTACCTTGAAAAATATGAGCGATTATTTGCAAGGATATCAAAAGACTGTATGCATTAAAATATTAAAGATCAAATTTCGAAAACAAACAAAAAAATGCTACCTTCCATTAATTATCGCCATGGATTTCATGTTTGAACTTTTTTAACTCAAGTTTTTTAGATGATTGATTATACCAATTAAATAATAAGTTTATGATTATTTAATGATATTTCCCTGTTATTTAACAATATGACTATAATTTTGCATCAATATCGAATTGTTTTATCATCAGTATCGAATTGTTTGCATTTTTACCTCAAGTATATTTAACAAGATTAATTTGTTAATATTAAAACAAATAATTTGTTTACTCACTAATACTTAACATTTGAAAAACATACTTAGAATTCCGCAAGAGATTTCATTGGAAGTAAAACTTTTGCAAAATATATTAAAGATATAAAATCACACAAAAATAGGTATTTTCTTATTATTTAAACAAACAGTAACGGATGATTTAATTTTCTAACTCAAATTTTAAAACTATTAATTTGTTAACATGCAACTAAATAGTTTATTTAAAATGTAATGATAATCTAAATTAGAGTAGTGTCAATAAGGGAAAATTTCAATTACTTAAAATTACAATAAATATTGATTCATTTATAACACAACACTAGTTACTTAAATCCTAGCAATTAATTCTTTATTCCCAATTATCATATATATTAAAACTACAAGATTAACTATTCATTTTTAAGAACCAACTATTTAATTAAAATAAAAGGTAAAATTTTAGCAATGATTTACTTAAGTGTAACAAATTATTTAACTTCAGCAACCAGTTGTTTATTTTAGTAAAATTGTTGAATTTAAATTTACACTTTTATATTCATAATTTATCTGATAAATCATAAATAAAAATATACAATATAAATTATAAATAGGAAAGAGAGAAGAGAGAGAGAGAGAGAAGAGAGAGAGAGTGTGTATATTAAATTTATAACTACTCATCAAATAACCAATTATTAAATCAATTTTCAATTTAGAATACCAATTTATTTGAATTCTGAAACCAATAAATTCATTTAGTTGGTGCAATTAATAATTGAATTAAAACTAATCAATTTCTAAATTTAAAATATATTAATTCATTCAACCACACACACACAATATAACTAATAATATATTTTCAACTACTTTCAAAGGAATTAAATAAATATTCGTTTAACAGATACAGTCACTTTCGCAATAAACCTTGAAACTAATTTTTGAATTGTAAAGTAAAAAAAAATAACAATAGAATGCACTTTTTCCTAACATCATGTTGTAAGAGCCAAAATGTGTTTGTAGGAAATCCTTTTATTTCATTATGCAAATATGCGTTGCTTGTCCAAATATAAATATCTTTCGTGAAAATGTTCTTTGACCGATTTATTCGCAGTCTGAACTGTTCTTTAACTCATCACCCTCTATATTGATAAATTGTTCAGGTACAGGCCGTAGTAGGCATTGTGCTCTAGTGTACAATAGATATCAGTTTTGATGCTTGACAGTTCAAACACATTCGTACTAAGAGGGCTTTATATATATACCCCTATAAAACATTCATATATACCCCTTATCAAATAATATACATACCCCTTATAAAACATTCATCAGAGTCAAATGTTTCTCTACTGTAGATTCGTAAGTAGCAGTAAAAGTTAGCTCAATATTCAACCTTGACAGTTGGCCATGGTTTATGGATTCGTAATATGAAGAAAACATTAACTCAAGTCTCAACCTCGACAGTTGGACATTTTTATGCATTCGTAAGGAGAAGAAAAAGTTAGCTGAAGTCTCAACTTGGACAGTTTGCTATGATTTATGGATTCTCATAAGGTGAATAAAAAGTTTTATTCAATCTCAAACTCGACAATTGGTCATGGATTCTTAAAGAGAAAAAACATTAGATCAACTCTCAACCAGGACAATTGGCCATGATTCATTGATTCGTAAAGAGAAGGAAACATTAGCTCAAGCCTAAACTTTGACAGTTGGCCATGTTTTATGAATTCGTAAGGAGAAGAAAACTTTAGCTCCAGTCTCCACTTCGACAGTTGAACATGATTCATGGATTCGTAAAGAGAAGAAAAAGTTATCTCGAGCCTCAACCTCGAGTTGGCCATGATTCCGTAAAGTGAAGAAAAAGTTAACTCAAACTTCAACCTCAATAGTTGGACATGGTTCATGGATTCGTAAGGAGAAGAAAAAGTTAACCCAAGTTTCAGCTTCGACAGTTGATCATGGTTCAAAATTACAAAGTCTTTAAAAAGGCAAAAAGCTGCAATCGTAAAGTTTGGAAAAGAGAAATAGTTAGCGTGAAATGTATGTATTGCTTGCAATTATTGTGAGGTTAGATCTGGCTGAGGTTTGATTAGAGTTCTGACCTTGGTTTTGACAGTTCGTAAGTTGGATACCCACATTTCGTAGGGTGCATTCAGTCGTTTATAATTTACTTTGAGACGTAGTTCTCGGTCTAGTTAGCTATCCTGTACAAAAAATAACCATTGAGAGATAACAAATGAAACTTTTTGTTCTGGTATATGTAATAAAAATAATTTGATTCTAAAATAGCAATATTTTGGATAACATTTCAAATGGATACACTAATTATTCAAGAAATAAATAATTGAAACTGTATCTAGTCATATAAATACATAAAAATATTATATATTCCCTTGATATTTCTCAAAAATGTGTTCTAGTATTCCTTTTGCTACTTTTTTAAAATTATATTTCATTTCAAATAACTTCTAACTATTCAAGCGAATGATCTTCACTTTATTCATATTACTTTTATCTAGAGTGATCGAAACATTCTCTATATCTAAGAAATTTAATATTCAAGTTGAAGAAATTGAATATTCAATCCATCTCCGTATTTAATTCTCAAAGTTTATGCAATATAAAGATTTCTGAATCTCAGTTTCAAAGATTTATTCACATGTTGAAATATCGACAACATTCTAAAATTTAAATCGAATCTATTTGTCAGCATTACATTATTAAATTTCTTTACTAGTCATAGTAAATAATATAAGAAATTACAAGTTTTACAGGCTTAAAGTTTATATTTTAAAGTTATGAAGGCGTGAAATGTATTCTAATTAGAATTTTAACGAATCACGTGTAAATGAAAACTTATATTAAATATTTAACATAAAAAAATTAATGAAAACTTATATTAAATATTTAATTTTAGTTTTAACATATTTAAAATTAAATATTTAACATAAAATTAACTATTAATATTACAAAAGAAAAAAATTAAAGTTGGAAATGCATACCCTATGTACCATGAGAAATAATATATCAATTCTAAATTTGCATACTCAAATTAATTTTTATTGGTATAGGAAAGCAATGCCCTGCATTATAAATGCCTTATTTCTTTCAATACTTCAAATTTAAGAAAAAAAAATGTAAAATTTAAAGATGAGAATAAAAAATTGCGAACTAATTAATTCATTTTTAAGTATTAAACTTTAAAATTACATAAAGGAGAATTAATTGATTACCATTTAAATAACAAAATATATATATATATATATATATATATATATATATATATATATAGTGTGTGTGTGTGTGTGTGTGTGTGTGTGTGTGTGTGTGTGTGTGTGTGTGTGTGTGTGTGTGTGTGTGTGTGTGTGTGTGTGTGTGTGTTAGTTAGTTAGTTACGCTACTCCAACCCCACTTTAAATAAAAACCAAATAGTTTTATAGAATAAAAAAAATTCAAAAAAGAACGTAAAGATTGAAACTCAGAATAAAATTAACTAAAAAAATACGTATAAACGTCTAAGATAATTTTTTTTTAAAATATATTTCTAAAACGAAAATTACAAATAAGAAAATTAACTGATACCCAACCCAGTAAGAAATGATGCATGTGAATTTAATTAAAATATAATCACACCTCGAATCTTTTTGTAACACTACATTAACCAAAAGCTCAATGATGTATCTGCAGGAAAATTCAGTTTTAATTGAAAATCTAAACGTTTAAACTCAAAATAAAAATAATTGCTTTGAAATCATTTATGTGTGTAAATAAATTATTTTCAATTTCGAAAATTAAAAACTGATTTACATAAAAAAAATATCAAAATTTAATTAAAAATCAAATAACAAATGTCTTTTGAATATTGATATTTAATTTTAAAAAATGAATAAATTTTGGAAACAAAAATTATTCTCCATTTAGAAATATATTATTTAAAATATAAAAACTTTTGCATTAAAAGTTATTTGATGGAAAATTATCATTAAATAATTATCAAAATGAATCTATCCAAATGAACCTTTTTTGTATTGTCATATTATCAAAATCTTAGTTGTATATTTTTGAAATATTCAAAGTTAACAAAAATATTTTAAAATCCAAAATAACGATATTACCCTCTATTCTTAAATTTATTCTTTAAAATATTAAAACAATGGAAATTATATAGTTACATTTAACGGAAATTTATTTGCTTTCACGAGATTAACAGAGCAAATTTCATACTAATCGTAATCAAATATCTAAAAGCAAAGATACATTCTACAGAAAATAATAACAGTAATATCTAAAGGATATTTGAACAATGCTTAAACTTCTTATATTTTTGCACATCTTTAAGCATTTGCTTTAAGTTTCGATTTTTAAGTGACTATCCTACTTTAAGAACCTTTTTAAAAATTGTGCATTTTTACAGCACAATCCTTGATTGTTCTCTACCCTCAATTCTTTTGTTCGAATTCCTTTTTAAAAATCCTTAACCCTTTGAACTCCTCATTCTGTTCTTTTCCCTTCCATTCTTGTATGAATAACGAGTACGGTACATGATATCGTTACAAATTTTTGCAGCATAATTAACATTTTTAATTAGCGCTGTCTCCTCTTTCGAAAGTTCCATTTTGAAATTGTAAAATTGACTTCAGTTAAACTAATTGTCTTTCAAACTTACATTTTTTAAAAACGTTGATATACATGTATATTTAACTTACTATCGATTACTGCTGAAAATCAGTTTTCTCGAATCACGGGAACATTTTAATTCACAAATAATTCACATTAAAGTTTGTTTTCATAGTTAAATAAGAATTTTCAAACCGGTAGGGGCTCTTTTTCTTATATGCTTAGAAGAAATTACAGATTTTTCAATTGTAATCGTAAAATACAGTTATGCGTAGAAAACATTTTAAAGGCTTAAGACTGTTGCAGTGCGTTATTTTATACACGTAAATTTCGTAAGTTGTGTAATCTAATTAAATTGCTCATTTTAAGGTTTCACAATACACGCCTTTAAGTAACACTCTCTGTTTAGTGATCTGTGTAACGTATCTCACTGCGGAATGCTGAGTGGTTAGCGCTCTTACCTTTGGTTCAATGGTTTGTGGATTCGAATTAAGCATATTCGCGTATGCTTACGAAGATAGTGGAAAAAAATCAGAATATTCGGATTATATTTTATAAGCACTGATCATAATAAAGAAATTTTAGAATGAATTTTTTTCTATACATGTGTTTAAAAGCAGTTTAAATAAATAGGCCCAATACATGATTTTATTTTGGTTGCAGTTAAATCTGACATAATCTTTTTAAATGAAAAACACAAATATTTGTTAAGAATATAAGTGTGTGGATATATATTTTTGACTACTGAAATTAATTTATAAGTAAGTACTAAAACTTTCTAACATAGCAAAATATTTTTCATAGAAATTTTTTGACAATTGGTAAAAGGATAGGCTAAAGGTTGTTATCAGCCATTTTAATATCCACTGTTTACATTGTGTTCCTGATGGACTTCCTAAATATTGAGCCATCTTCACATTTCTCAAGAGAGGAAACTCAGGAAACCCACAAGTGTCCACCCTTAATAAATCTGCATGCAGAAACACACTATCTATTTCTCTCTCCTGTTGCTCAAAATTAGCTGGAATCGAACCAGGGAACTTATGCTCTAACGTTCTGTCTAGACTTCGCAGTTCTGATATATAGGGTCACTATGGCCTGGTTGGTTAGGGCATCATGCTCATTATCTGAAGGCAGTGAGTTCGAATCCAGGGTGACAGATGATCTGTCATGTTCACTAAAAACAGCTGGGCACGTTAAAACTGGGAGTAGTCTCAATATTCTGCAAGTGCAATGAAACATCTGGGGATGGCTGGCAAAGTGTCGGGGTCTTTTGCTTGGTCCCAGATTCAAAATCACGAAGACTCCATCCAGCTGTGTCTATCCAACTGGTAGAACCCAACTTAGGGCGAAGTACTGGAAAGCATGCTGGTGCATCAACAGCAATCTTGCTATAAACCACGAGAAGCCATCATGGATATCTGTTTAGAAATTGTTTTTGACCTAGTGGCACTATATTCTTTGGAGAGAGAGGTCATAGTAGCCAGGTTGGTTAGGGCGTCTTTCTGACTAACGAAAGGTAAGGAGTTCGAATCTCAGCTTAACCAAAGATCCGTCGTGTTCACTGAAAGTGGATGGGAAACGTTAAAACTGGGCGTAGGCACAATGTCTTCCAAGTGAAATGAATGGAATGTGAATACATGTCCTTGCTTACAACCAGGTGTACCTCTGTCCAATATAAAAAAATACCTTCAAATATATTATTCATTCCCAATGGCAAGAGCTATAGAATCAACAAACTATGAACAAATTACATTTCTGTCATCATTCCAAATATAATTCCATTGTCAGTTTTACCACAACGTACATCTTATGCAAAACTCACTCGTTTGAGTGTCATGCATACTCTTATTACTCATAAGCATTTGTTTTTAAGCGATCCTAAGTCCTATTGTGCTACATTTAATAAATCATACACTGTTCCGCAAATTTTAATTGACTGCCCTGATTTTAATCTCTATCGTATTGCATGTTTTAATTCTACCTTTTCAACGTTAAAAGAGTTTATTGCAGAAACTCCTCACCGTAACTTCGCCTTTTTATATTCCATTCAATTCCTATATTTTATACAGTCATTTTACATTATTTATTCTATGTAAGATCTTACTTTTTGAATGTTATACCATATGTGCTTGGTGCAGTTTGTCCATATGTGCTTATGAATGTTATACCATATGTGCTTGGTGATTTAATACTTTTTGAATGTTATACCATATGTGTTTGATGCATTAATACTTTTTGAATGTTATACCATATGTGCTTGGTGCAATTTGTCCTAGATTGGACCTTGTGCCATTAACCTTCGCAGAATCAATCAATCCAAGCGAAATGATATCTCTGGGGGTGGCAGGGCAAATATTAAGAATCTTCTGTTTGTTCCTGCTCCAAAATCGCGAACTGTTATATTATTTAATAGGTTTCATAATCAATCAGTGCTTATAACCTTCTTCCATTGTATTGCTTTTACGTCAATTATTAATTAAAGCATATTATTTGTATGAAATCCCAATACTAACTTATAAATATAATTCTATAAATTTTATTGTTTTTATCTATGTATATATATGTTGTTGTTTTTCTTGTGTACCAGCTAGGCTGGTCTTACGGGGTGCGCTGCTGCACTTTTTCAACTGAACCATATTTTGGTGTGGGGTCCGACTTCCTCAATACACACATGCCTTAGGTACCCGTTTATAGGGTAGGCAACCATTTACAACCCATTCATGCAAGAGAAGGACAAAGACAGGGAGAGAAAGTACATCTATGCACGGGATTCGAAACCAGGACCACCCTATCCGCAGTCAGGTACGCTGACCACAAGACAGGTTGGGTGGCATATATTTAAATTAGTAGTTACATATTATTTTAATGCAAGTATATTTATGGGGAATTTTCTCTTAATTATTTAAACTTTTAACTTCTTAATATTATTTTGAATTTATTATTATTCTTGATAATTACAGGTAAAATATATGAAATTATTGGAACTATATACAAACTCTGTTAGTAAAATAAGGATAACCAGAATACTTATTCATTTATTTAGCAATTCCTTTAATTTAACATATGATAGATACGTAAAATTGATTACATACTCTATATTTGAATTGATTGCACACAATTATTTAAACAAATTCAAAATTGTTTTGATAAAAGAGCTTCAAGAACATTAGTTTTAATTAAATGGTATATTATAATTAAATTGTATATTAGCATTTAATAATATAAGTGATTAAATATAAAACATTCAAATTAGATTTAACTAAAATCTTTGATTTAGATTTAATAAATTTAATTTGCGTTGAGATCAGCTTCAAAACAATAATTCTATGTAAACATAAAAATTAATCATATTAAAGTAAGATTTTTCTCAGTAAATATAAAATAACTTATTATGAGATATCCCATTTCACCACGGTTAAGAAAAACTCTACTTTAGTTATTCTGTTTGATTTGCTGTTGGAAAACTATTACACAAATAGAACAAGAAAAAGTATTTTTGCCCAATTTTGTCAATGTTGATTCTATAAAATAAATGCTTTAGAAAGTTGCATAAATATTTAGAATTAAAGAGAGAGAGAGAGAGAGAGATTAAAATAATTGTATTTATTTCTAAACTTTTTCTGTAACTTTGTTTATATTTTAGAGGAATTTTTAATTATATTGGAAGCCAAAAAAAGATAATTTACTTTAGCAAAGAAATCCGAAGATCTACATTAACAAGCATTTTTTATTCGAATTAAGACTTGAAAATTTTTTTTAAATTTATTTGATTTTGATTAAATTTGGAATTTAATGAAAGATTTTTTGGTTTAGTAAATATAGATAAAAAAGAAAGAAATATGACAAATTAAGAACTTATTATCAATATTATAATCAGAAATTTCTATTTACTGAATATTAATTAATTTCTGAAAAAAACTTCAATTTAGAATAAAAAAATATTGAAACAAAATATTTTTATTAACGGAGTTTGTTTCACATTCCGTTATTGAATTACTTAAAGATTTTTTCCATGATAAACAAAACACCAAATTAGTAAAATAAAAGCGATATTGATTTAAATGGAAAAATAAATTGGGTAATGCATATAGTCGTATTTGTGTATATTAAGAATATCATAAATGTCCTTCTTAACGCCAAGAATAGAAATTTATTTAATATTTATATTTAAATAAATTTTTATAATAAACATGATCCATTAATAAATTACAAAAAGTAAAAAGAATTTTTTAGTGGGCGATGACACTAAACTATATTAAATAAGTGATTATTTAGTGTGATTGATTATTGATACATAAATACAATCATTTTGATTTAAATAAATGGATATACTTTCGTTAATTACAATTACTTAATTCCTTACTATATTAATCACAAAAAATTAATTTTTATTATTGAATATATATCAAAATTTAATGAGTTTTTTTAAATGATGGATAAAACAAATCCATACATGAATTTTAGCTCTTAAATTTACAATTAAATTGTGCGATGATAAATGAAATTTTAATTAAGAAAGCTTTTCACTTTGCTTTATAATTTTTTCATTTACTAACTTTTTATTTTTAAAAAGAAATAACTTAGACAGAGGAATAAGAAAGTATTTTAATTTTGCAACAAAAAAATTTTTTTTCGAGGTAAATAAAAATTGTTAGTCTAACAGCCGTCACAATAATAAGTACGTTGTGCCGCGAAAATTACTTTTGGCGCCACTCGGAAGGAAATGGGACTGTACAACCTGTTCATCCTCCCTACGTTGCTGATCCCCATATTGGAAACTTAGTTTCGCAAAATGGTACTAAAAATTTTAATAATCTATAAATAAGTTTTGATTCAATATAAATTAAAGCCCCAATTACTATGCATAATGTTGTAATGTAAACGAACGAAACATTTTTTAAAGTATAAGAACTTAAAATATTTCGTTATAAATTGAGTAATGTTTCAAAAATGAAGAGATCCTGAAATTTCTTTATTTTAAAAAAAATCATTTTATCAGGAAAAAAGTATAACAAATCAAATAGAAAATTCCCCAGCAAATTATAAAATGTTATTATTGTATTAAAACTTTTTAATGAAATTAATTTAATTAAATATAAAACAATATATTGTTAAATTATTAAATGGGTTAAAATATATTAAAACTAATATAAACTTACTTATTTTTTATTTTTATTATAAAAGTTTAAAAATATATTAATTATTTAAAAATATATTAATTTCTTTCATTAAATTCTAAATTTTAAAAATTAATAGTTTTGAAAAAAGAAATTTATACGCATATATTCCTTTTCCCAAAATGTGATTAAAAGACCGAGAATATTAAGCATTTTTATACAATATTTTCTTAAAGTTTAGTTTTATATGCTTACAGCTAACAATGAAAAAAAATATTTTCTAAATATAATCGTCCATTTTTGTCCAGCTCTCAAAATTATATTTAGGTTTACAATTTTTAATAACAAAAATATCAAAACTATATTAGAAAATCCACTATGATTTCATATTTACATATTTTGAATACTTTTATTTATTGGAAGTTATGACAATTAAATGATCAAAGTTTTAATTAATTAGTTAATTAATCATATTAATAAATTAATTTTTGATTAAAATGTTTAATTTTTAAAATAATTTAAGATTAAAATATAAAGTAAGGATAAATTTATTCAATAGCTGTTAAAATACTGATTCAGTTAGCTATTATTAGAGTCAGTATTGAATTAATTAATGAACTATTATTTCAAGTAAGTAAAAATAAAACTAACAACAAGATCATCAACATTTTCAGAAATGCAATAATTTATCGTAGAAAATGATAATAAAGTAAATAATCCAAATGTGATAATCCAAGTTTTATTCATATATGTATGGAATACTCCTAACAATGTTTTTAGTTTCATTGCATGAGAAGAATAATGAAACCATGGAATAAAAACTAATTCTACAATTTGTGTAAAGTAAATGGTTGTAAAATTAAAATACTCACCCCAATTTTGAATGAAGCTCCTATGTCTTTTCTTAGATTATAAGAGAGTCCAACAATAGAGAAAACTAACTTCCGTTGCAAACTATAATTTAATGTTAAAGTATTTATAAAATATATCATAGGTTAATTTTTAGTGAATTATAAACATACATTCATCATACATTTTATTCATGGAATTTCAAAATGTGGAATGAATTTTGAATGTGTGTCTTGAAATTTAGTAATAAATAATGACAGCAATTAGAATGTTTGGGAAAATATTTGAATGACTCATAAATGTTTATGCCGACAATGTTCCAAATCAGAAACTCGTGTTCTAATTCAAATGATCAATACGAAACTGAATTTTTTAGAATGCCGACAGAATGGCCAGTAAGATGGCTTTCCAGACAGACGACAAATCTCTGCCGAGAAGCCCAATTAGTGGAGGTACATTGGCATCAGCTGCAAAACATAAACACGCACAAACGATGCCGGCGACATGTTCTGAGCCTTTCGTGTTTCTGTTTGAGAATCGGTTGCAAGTCTGCCGGTGCTACCGGCGAAGCCATTGAAAGCGGGTTCCGAATCTTGTCACAGCGCATTGTGTGAGTCTGTGACGTCACGCGCAGATAGAAGAGTTCACTACCTGGGCATGGGGGGAAAGCGCTCCGCGCGCTTAGGAGAGCGAGAAAATATTAAAAGATGCTAGAAATGTGTGGATCGATTTTGATGAGGGACAATGTAAAAAGAAAATGTGTATTATTTAAAGGAGCGCCGCTCCTATAACCCTTTGTTTTCCTACATATTAACCGATTTAAATTCACGATGAGTTGAACAATCCTAAATGCAAGAATTCACACTCAGCGAGGATAAGAACTGAATATTAATGAATTTCATAAGCAGATCCCAAACATCATCCAAAACAAGTCATCTTAGAATTTCATCATTCATATTCATTATTTTAATAAGATTTGCTTTTTATTTATTTGAAAACTTTTAGCGGCCGTATATTTAATGCTGTTTCATAAGTAGATTCCAAATAGCATAACCTAAAACAAATCTCAATAAATTCTAAAACTTTAGCATTCATATTTATTATTTTATTTCTATGAGATTTGAATTTTTATTTATTTAAAGAGCGCTTTCAGAATTGCATTAATATTCTAAACAAGAAAAAGATTTTAGAGATGAAGAATGCATATTTTCCTCTTAATGAGTTTTATGATATATATATATATATATATATATATATATATATATATATATATATATATATATATATATATATATATATATATATATATAAAATTTTAATTAATAATTAAAATTAAATAATTGCTGTTTAATTCCCAAACATGTTTGGTACTTAGTTTTATCAATCCACTGAAGGGATGAAAGGCTAAGTTCACCCTGGCTAGCACGAGAATCGAACGTGTGCCATGCGATAGTGAAGCATCACCACGACGCTACAGGGCTTCTATATATACAAAAGCAACTACAATATTAGAGGAACAATGCATATGCATTTGTTTATCATCAATAGATAATTGTAGTGAGAGACATTAAAATTGTATTTAGTAAGTTATAAAAAAATATTGGAATTGAAGTCGTCAGCAATACATTCAGTTAAAATTCTAAGTGACGTCTATAAAAACTAATTAAATTTTAGGTGATCCCCGATATATGCAAAGAAAAGTCGTTCCAAGGCAATAGAAATTTATTTTGATAGCCATGGAGTTAAGTAATTTTCTTATAAGCATATTTCTCCCATAATTACATTTACTAAAACAATTTCCTATAGATTAAAAGTAAATATTTTTAACAAGTGCATTTTCTATATATATATATATATATATAGAACAATATACCTCATTAAAAACAAATATTTTTCTTGTGCGAAATGTCAATAGAATAACATGCTATGTTGAGAATGAGTGTTTTTAGAATAAATAATTCCAGTAGAATTATACATGATAATTATAGTTTTTGGCAAGAGTAAGTTCTGAAAAAAAAAATCCTTGTTTTAAAGTAAATATCCTTAAAATAAAAATTTGAGTACAATATCTAAAGTAAATATCGAAAGTAAATGTTTTTATTTTATGCAGTTTAAGTAGATCAACACAATATACAAAATGTTGTTTTTACCGCAAACAATTTCATTTGAATAATATAATCATTCCATATGAACAACAAATGTTTTTCTGTAAGCAATGTGGCAACAACCCAAATTATAATAGGCATAAAAGCTTTCACAAGCTAAGCAAGAGTTCCAAAAATATTTCAGGTTTTAATATTTTTTCTTAACTAACAAAAATAAGATCAATATATATTATGAATAAACGTACAAAATTAATTAATACAAATCAGCTAATTGCCCTTATTTAAAGCAAATGTATTGATCTTTTTACTAAGGCTTAAATGTGTACTACAAAGAATTTGCCATTAAATATAGTTAAAAAACGTATAATTTATAAAATGTATTCTGTTTAAATTTTATATTTTTCATTTAAAGAAAAATAATACTTTTTAGTATCTTATTTAATATATTAAATAAATACACTATATCTTGAAAAAAACTTATTAGAAAATTATAAATGGAACAAATGGCTGTTTTATTGTTTAAAATAAAAATAATATAATATTTGAGAGTCTTAAGTATTACAAATAAATAAATTCTTTTAAAAAGAAAACTGCATTTTCTAACGAATTATGCCGATAGACCTTTAACAACAGTTATTTTCTAATTGACGTCATGTTATTCAACCTTTTATTCATTATAATATGAATAAATTTTTAGATTTTATCTAGAAAATTTGACAGTAAATAATTTTATGGGGAAAAAATAGAGTTTTTATTCGTTATTGTCTTAGACATAATAGATAATTTTTAATTTATTGACTATTGTTTATACCATTTCAGTGAGTAAGTTTTGTTTATTTTTATCGAACTCTATAAAATATTAATAAATTGCAATTGAACAATGTATCACTGTAAGGTTATAGATTTCCTAATAAACTTTTATGACATTACTTAGGACGATTGGAGGTGACATTTTTGAAAGGACAGAAATTGAGGATGATCCTGAATTTGTCGTCATCAAGTGTGTATTTCATCTTACTTTCTCCCAAAGAAATCCAAAAATTGCTTTTATTTCTATAAATTCTTTTTATAATTTCCAATTGGTGCTTTGTATTTATACTGAAAGAAAATGTTCAATTGAAAATACTTCCTTTTTTTATCACAATTGAAACAAATTTAAATAATACTTTCAAAATTATATATAAATGAACACAACTGTATGATTAAGTATGAAAGTGGAAGGATAGTTTTTTAGGGTCATACTTTCCTATCCCAAGTTAAAACTTATATTAATGTACAAATTGGAATGAAATCTTAAGTTTATTATTAAGATAAGACATTTTGGTATATGTTACTTATAAGATATCGTATTCGATTAGATTGAATTTCATTTTCTTGGAATTTCTCTGAATATTTCTAAATATGGTTAGATCACATTTCAAGCTGTAGACGATATTGAATAATATTATCGAGACAAAAAAGAGGAAAAGGGTAATTCATTTTCTCAAATACAAACCAGTAGGTTACTATGGTTAAGGTAGAATTGTTGATGAATGAGTCTTTTGTGACCGTCACGGTCAAATAATGATATTGATGTCTGAGTGAGTCATTTCACTTCAGATTACATTTCATGCAATCCCAGCAGTATGAGGAAGAATGCGATTATGCCCATGTGATTCATTGAAAAATATGTAGGGATTTCTTACGAAAGCACATTTTACTCTGTCAAGTAAAAAATTATATTATTGAAAAATTACATAAAATTTTAGTTATTTAAAATTGTTAATAACAATAAAATGTTTAACTTTATTACTAAAACAATAACTTCTACATAGTATTTATATGATGATAATTTGGCTTTCAATTTTGTTAACTTTCTTTTATATATAATAAGAATTCGGAGACACTTCGGGTAATATTAGAAAACCATTATATTACACATGAAAAACATGAGCTGTTTTTCATTTTTTTCTGAAATTTAGATACAAATGAGACTTTTGTGACTGTCACGGTCATGAAACATTGATCTCTAATTCAGTTATTTCAGTTTAAAATGCATTTCATACTATGTTAGTTATATGTTTAGGTGGGAAAAAATTACATATATTTTTTAAAAAGCAATTAATTTTACTTTAAATAAAATAAATAAAAATTACCCATTTTTTTAATTTATTACCTGATAAACTTTTTAATCCGTTACTACTTTTGGTTACATTAGATTATGTGAAGCGTAGTTTCGAATTTACTCTAGCTATTTCATGATTATTTTAGAAATAAATACAAATAAATAATTGCTTATTTCTTAAATTCAAATTAAGAAATTATTGAGTTAAGGTAGACTTGTTGATGCATCAGACTTTTGTCACCGTCACGGTCAATTAACGATGTCGACGCCTTCATGAGTTGGCGTATCCTTGTTACCCATTTACATTTGTTACTCTACTTTTATTAGTTTTCGCTCTATGAATATGTTTATGCACTTACTACACTGTCTGAAAAATGCTGTTATTTAAGAGGTTAAGCGTTATATTTTTTTGTAAAAAACATCATTTAATGCCCTTTAGAATACTCTACTGACACTTGTAAAAAATAATACATATGATTCCGTTGAAAATATCCTTAAAAATATCAATTCAGAGATGATGATGATTCTAGATTATGAGAATATTCAGCAAGATGTATGTTACAATTTGGCAGAATATTTACTATTTAGATTCTGACTCAGATTTTTGCATTTTTTTTTTACTAAGGATAATGAAAAATCAGATTTTGAACCCTTCCCGGTATGTTCTATTAATTTTTTGCTTAAAAGACAATTTTAATTTTTTTTTCATAGTAATTTTAGATAAATTATAATATATAAAATTAGCCAAAATTTATTTACTTATAGCATACTTTTTGTGAAATTGGCTATTTTTCTGGCGAATTTGAGTGAAATTCTAACAAAACGGTTAACATACTGTAGAAAACTGTCGCATCAATCTAATCTTAATGTAATTTATGCATTCATTCATTGAAACGAAGCATCTTTTAGGAAAAATATCCAGCAATAAAGGAAATATGGTTAAAAAATAGAGAGCAATGTGGATACTTTAAGAAAGTTGACTGAACATTATCTTTAAAAATAACTATAAATGAAAAATTGTTTCAAATATATATAGGAAATTGTGGTCCAATTTATATATAATAATGCTAAATGTATGCAGGCCAGCGCTCATAAAAATATCTTTATTATTACTTGAGATATGGTGCTAACGATGGAACAGATTTTGAGATAAACAAAGTTTTCAAAAAAAAAAAAAATCCGCTTTAAAATGATAGTTTCACTTGCGATAGGGATGATGTTGCCACTTCTTTCCGAATGTATGACGTAAACTATGGCCTCATACTTATGGATATTAATTGACGCATTATAAAAAAGCATATAACTTTAAAAAAATAGCAAAAAATTGTTATTTATGACTCTTGGACAAGACAAGCTCACTAGACGACGGGTATGCGAAGTTAAGTGAGAAAGGTGCGTCTTTTAGTTGAACCAGAGCACTACGAAGGTGAAAGTACGTCTTTGCTCTATTACTGCTCCGATAGATGGCACCACCAGAAATTTCACATCTGGTAACTGTTCTACGACAGGACTTTCGTAAATCAGATGTACTCGGTGGGACTTTGAAATCAAACAAAGCACTTTAGGGCGAAAGGCCGATACCCTAACCACAAGGATACCGTGGTCCTAGGAAAAAAAGTAAAACACTTTTCTTTACCATTTTCGAATTGAAAATGCATCTAGCAAGTTTTCCAAAAGATGTTAATTATATTTATATATCAGTAACTTAATTTTTATTTGAACGTATAATAACACGAAAAACAGTTTTAGAAATTGGAAAGCTCTGACTATTAGATTCACAAATAAAAAAAAATTACTCATGCAGCGGAAAATCAGCTTTTTAACGTAGACAGATACCTTAATCTGCAAATGTTAAGAGATTTGGGTTGTAATTTTATGATTGTGACACTTACAATTTAATTTAGAGCATCATTTATGGTAAAGCAGCATTTATGCATAATTTGATTTTTTTAACCATTTAATACAATGCAATTGTAGTAACGTTTATGATTATTCATTCTTTGGAGTACATCATCTTTAGGCTTACTGCAGTTAAATGATAAGATAACCCTCTTTGGAACATAAAATATCGGGTACGATTCCAGCTTGAGAAGACTTTTAATTTATAGGAGCCCTACCAACATACATGCCTGTCCAAATGAGGACCTAAAATCTATAAAAAATTTTTAGGCCTAATATCTATAAAAATTTTTATTTTATAGGCCCTCATTTGGACAGGCATGTATGTTGGTAGGGCTTAATTGCAGGCTAGGTCTAGAGAAGTATGCTGTTGCAACAACATATACTTTTATGTAGAAAAATGAACGCACACTCTATTTCGGGATGTTCGGAAGTGGCTGGAATTGAACTAGAGACTTTTCGGAGAAAAGAATGTGATTCTGTACTAGTGTGCTTCTCTCTAAAGTGTACGGTGCCACTATGCCAAAATTGAGTTGGAAAATTTATTTTCATCATAGATTTCCAAGATGGTTTAATGTGGTCTAGAAGTAAAACAGTTCTCTTTAGACCAACAGCTTTCCGATTCGATCCCAGCCACTACTAAACAACGGAAAATGAATGTAAAGTTTCTGCCTACTACACGCACATCTGACACAGTGGGAGCTTAGTAATTTTTTGAGTTTCTTCCTTTAATATACAGGAGTAACGGTATAATTTACAAAAAATTTAGTTCAGTAAACATGGTTTTTATTTTGTTCTTTACAGTATCTATATTTATAGACAAAAAATTTATTCAAACTACAATAAAGTTAATATAACAAAAAAGCAAAAAATAAGGAAATTCATTTCAGTTTTACAAATATTAAAAAAAATTAGCTCTTGGTAGACTTATTCATAAACTTTTTCCACCTTTATAATAATCTAATAACGATATCGTCAATTAGGTTGTCACATTATATTCATACGTAGAGGAATAAATGGTGCGCACCTAGCGATGAATAGGAATAACTTTTACCTCTTATGAAATTCTGGTATAAGGATAAAGCCCGGTGGCGTAGTGGTAGTGCTTTCAAGGCACAGGTGCTGAGCTAGCAGCCGAATGGTAATGACTCTTACCATCGGATCAATAGTTCATGAGTTCGAACCCTACATTGGGTTGAGTGTTTGTAGTGATTCGTAATCCACTTTAAAATGTAGGTCCCTGTCTGTGTGTGCAAAAAGTGACCGTTGAGTGAGATAATTAAACCAAATTAAACCGAGGCTCTATCCTCGGACTAGACAAGGTCTACTCTGCCTTTCGACCTTACAATGAGTCCATAAAACTGAGTACCAAGCATGCTTGGGAAATAAACATTGGGAGTTTCGCGTCAAGATCAAGAAAACGGAAAAGGGCGCTGTAGGCCTTAACCCCATGCAAGTCAGAGTTTAGTCTTAAGGATGAAATAATTAAAAACGATATAATTTTGAGTAGGTGAATTTCTTAAAATATAAATAAAAGCTTTTAATCTTTAATCTAATTTTCAAACAAATAAAGACATGAAAAATGGCAATAAGCACAAAACTAATTTGTTTAGTGTAATCACAAAATCTAACTTTTTAGTTAAAATAACATACAGACCATATCACTTTATTTCTCTATAAACACATGGTTCAAATTTTATTGAAAGTGAGTAGTAGTGGTATATAAAATCAAAACCTTTACAACATGAAATTTATTGTTAAAAGTTTCATTCCCAGCAAACCATTTTTTATTTAAAAAAAGTAAAAGATAAAAATAAAAAAAACACTTTGGAATCTCTATTTATATTCTAGAACAAAAGGGGAAAGTTTTATCACACAAGGGGGAAATATATTTCTCAGAATACTTTAAAGGTACATTTATTTTAAGCAAGTTAATGTTTGCTGTGAAAATATACGTTTCGCTGCACACCATTCAAATCATTTTACATATGGTTCAATAAATTTATAATTTACACCTGAATTACTGAATTTTTGTTCATTTTTGATCTTACTAGGGGAAAACGTCTACCAACATTTCGACTGTCTGAACTATTTATGAAGTGAAACAAACATTAAATTAAAGCAATGAAAACAGAAGTAGAACACATGTCAGATAATTCTTGTATATCATAACTGAAATAAGCGAACTTTTCACTGAGGCTTCACTTTAAACCTTAAAAAACATAAATTTTACAGTTTAAAGCACAAAAATGTCTACAAAATACAAAAATATGTAATTAACAGTGTCTATAAAGAATACTTTACATAAATAAATAAAGTTTTATGTATTGATTAGTTGAAAACAAATCGAATGAGATGCTTAGTGTTTCAAAACTTTATTTTGTTGCGAAGTTGTTAAAGGTTGATGGCATGAAGAACTTCGTCCGCGTTTCATTTCGCTACTGATTGGTGATATATTGGAAAAGGCAAAATCACATTCGCTGCAGAGGATACAAATAATTCTCATTTAAAAATATTCAAGAATTTGGAGAATATGATCTTATTCAAGAATCATATTCTCCAAATGGAATAAAAGTTGAGTAAAAGTTATTAAATGTTGAAGTTAAGAAAATTTTCAGTTACGTTTCAATACGCTTTTGACATGTAACATATTGGGAAAGGCAAAATCACATTCGCTGCAAAGAGCAATTTTGATTCCGAAATTGCTTAATCACTATTCCAAAAATCATATTTGTTGAAATGAGTAAAATTTGAGAAAAGATACTAAATAGTCGAGAGCACTTTCGGTTACATTTTAATTCACTTCTGATTGGCGATGTATTGGGAAAAGCAAAATCACATTCGCTACAAAGTGGAAAAAATTAATTTAAAAACCGATGAATCCCTATCCAAAAATCATATTCGCTTAAATGTATAATAGTGCTATTTTTTAAAAACTCAAAAAAAGAGTAAACATTGTTATTAAAAAAAGAAATTACAAAAGAAAAGAAGGATTCACAAGGCTGTTAACATTTTTCTCTACTATTAGCTTTGATATATAAATGACAGCTTTAATGAGTATACGTGTGTTTATGCGTGAGTGCAAATGTGTAAGTGCAACTGTGTATACACATTACATAGATGCTTTGGTTTGTTTATCACTCAACGGTTATTTTTTACTCAGGGAAATAATTAGACGGGGACTTGCGGTTTAAATTGTGTTTCAAACCACAAGAAACATCCAAGCCAGGATGGGATTTGAACCCAAGTACTTTTGAGCCAAAAACAATTACCTTCAACAGAGGCCGACAGGAGGAATTTTAAAAATAAAACTACATAACACAGAAAAATAATTTTAGTATAATAAAGATTTTTTGGAATTCATTCATAAATAACAGTTGCTTACAATTTAAAAATCAATGAAAATAATTTCAGCAAACAATTAAGCATCAAAAATCCCTATCTATACTTTTTTTATGATTTGTTGAACTTAATTTTTGTTCCTCTTTGCAAATTTCTAACACAAATTAAAGAGTCAAGCCATATATCTATAAAAATAAAAAATTATTTTAAAACATGGATTAATTAGTTCAGATACAAAAAAAACCACAATTACAAATGTATCAATCTTAATAAATTGTTAAAAGCATCAGACGATGCAGGTTTAGTTTTTTCGCTCCCAATAAGGATCATTAGATTAAAACTAAACTTAGTTCCCATTAATATTAAAAAGTTTTTTTAAAAAAATTAATAAACATTAATTTTAGAAAAAATTTTATTGCTGTCAATAAATCATTTTTATAAGATGATGGTATGATATTAATATTCTGTAATTTACAAACATTTAATTAACGGAGAGTTAACTAAATTTACTTAAGATTATTTTTGCTTCTTCTATTTTAAATTTATAATATTATTACTTTGATTGACTAAATTTTAAAATATTAAAATATAAGAATTTTTTTTAAAAAACTTTTGAAATTCTAAGTCAGATTAAATATTTAATTTACAATTTATCACTAAGCAAAATTATTGAGAAAAATTCAGTGTTATATTTCTCGCGAAAACTTTGCTTTTATCAAAAAAAATAGTTTAAAATATAAATAAATATATTTGTGTTCTTATAGTAACTGAATGAAAACTAATGAAAATTAATTCAGTTAATTTACACGGCAACATTTTAAAGTTTCAAATAGAAAATATCTAGCAAAAATGAGTGAAAATTTATGTGTATGTATAAAATCCAAATATGAAGACCAAAATTTTCAATAAAATCTATTTAACTTTCTCAAAAATTCACAAAAATATTTGTTAATTTTTTCAACACAACAAAAATATTTGTTGTGCTGAATTTAAAATGAATTAATAAAAACGTCGTTGCCAAGAATAGAATTGAACCTAATTGAATGAATATGAAATGTTTAATTGAATGCCAAGGAACCGAAATTACAGCGACAAAGTATCCTAGCTATGAATGGATCCACATTTATACTGATGGCTCTACCTGTGATGGAAATACTGGTGCTGGACTGTTCTGTGAGGGCTTTTTTGAGGAATCCTGTGCTGTTGGACTAAAAACCTCAAACTTTGATGCAGAGATTTTCGCCATGAATAAAGCAATCCTAAATCTCATTAGTCTTGATACTAACTTTGGTAAGGCAGTTATTTTAATTGACTGCTGCAACCTACACACTTAGCGACTGCTCACTTGTTGAAGAGACTAAAAGACTTGTTTTCAATGCTATTGCCTCTGGCTGGGAGATAGTTTTTCAATGGATCCCTAGCCACTGTGGGGTGCCTGGAAATGAAAAAGCAGATGTGTTGGCTAAAAATGGTTGTAAGCTACCTCAGCCTCTGTTTCCAATAACTGCCCATCAGAGGCTAGGGGGAAAATTGACCAACACCTAGAGCAAATTTATACAGCACTTTCAGCAGATAAAAAGTGGAACGTTCTTATGAAGTCGGCTGTCCCGATGGATTTGCCTCGTGCTGTTTTTACTGCAAATTTTCGTCTTTTGACTGGACATGACTTTTTGTATAAATATCTACACCGCATTGGTGTAGTTGCTGTAGAAACCTGCCCCCTTTGTTTGTAGGGTGCAATTATGGGCTTTAATCATTTGACAACTTGTACTGCACTTGCTTTTATTACTTTTGACAACTTTATCAAGGCTAAATTTTATTGGGCCGCCAGAGGTCTTATGGCAGATAATGCCAATGACTGACGTAGGATAAAAAAAATGCCAAGGAACCAATAATAGGATTCGCAGCTTTGCCGCTATATAGTTGAATTTCTGACACAACGTAAAGTAACAAATTAAAATTACTTTACGTAAAGTAACGAGATTAACGGAAAGTAACAAATTAAAATTTATACCGAATTACGAACTGTTGAACTGAAGGGCAAAGAACTAATTATTGGACTCGCGGCTTTGCCACTATATAGTTGAATTCCGACACAATGTAAAGTAACGAATTAAAATTTATTTCGAATTACGAACTGTTGAACTGAAGGGAAAAGGACTAATTATTGGACTCGCGGCTTTGCCACTATATAGTTGAATTCCGACACAATGTAAAGTAACGAATTAAAATTTATACCGAATTACGAACTGTTGAACTGAAGGGCAAAGAACTAATTATTGGACTCGCGGCTTTGCCACTATATAGTTGAATTCCGACACAATGTAAAGTAACGAATTAAAATTTATTCCGAATTACGAACTGTTGAACTGAAGGGAAAAGAACTAATTATTGGACTCGCGGCTTTGCCACTATATAGTTGAATTCCGACACAATGTAAAGTAACGAATTAAAATTTATACCGAATTACGAGCTGTTGAACTGAAGGGCAAAGAACTAATTATTGGACTCGCGGCTTTGCCACTATATAGTTGAATTCCGACACAATGTAAAGTAACGAATTAAAATTTATTTCGAATTACGAACTGTTGAACTGAAGGGAAAAGAACTAATTATTGGACTCGCAGCTACAGAATTTGTAAATCCGAATTTTTTCTTCACATATCAAGATGTCTTTGTTAGTGATCACCAAACTCAACTGACTTCACTTAAATAAGGTTAGTCGATTGATTGCATAAATCCTCTCCAAACACCTTCTTCAATGAGAGCTACAAGCATCTTAGCATAAAGCTCCAAAGTACTCGCCATAACCTACCTACCTTTGCATAGTTGAAATTCTGACACAACATAAAGTAACGAATTAAAATTTATTTCGAATTATGAACTGTTGAACTGAAGGGCACAGAACTAACTATTGGGCTAACTTTAGCACTGAATGGAAGAAATTTGGACAAAACCTAAAATAACATATTGATTTTTTTTAAAAAAATACACTTCATGTCGTATAGTTCTTGCCAGCAACAGCCTAGATCCGAATGAAGTTTAATACTGATGATATCGATTCTGCCTTGATAACGTTAACATAAGTGTACTTCAGTTTTTTTTCTCTCATATTCGATACATTGTCTGATCTATTGGACAATTGGGGAGGAGCACAATTCTTCCCTCCACCCTGTGCATCGATTTGAGTTTAACTGTTGCTGAATAACATAACAAGTATATTATGCAACAAGTTATGTTGATTCACTCAATATGGCTTACAAAAATTATTTTTAAGCAAAATTTTATTCATTCATATTGAACAAAGGAGATAAACGTAAGATAACTTAAGAATTTTCTGTGATCAGAATGGTACCTGTAAATTACAGTAATCCAGCATTTAAAATACTCTCTGGAGCTTTAAAATTTTAAACCTATTTTGATTTTGTTTTGTCGCTGTACGGTCTTTTTTTGCACACGAGAAAAAATTAGACTTGAGTCTACGGCCTTAAGCGGATTCCGAACCACTGTATCCAAGTCCAAGTAGGAATTCGATCGCACGAATAGTAGAACCGAAGGCATGAATGTAGCCATTCAACTATCATGCCAGCTATTCTAATAATGGATTATAATATGCATTAGTTCAGAATATTTTAAGCATCATGTTCTAAGACCTGAAAATTAATTTAAGGCTCTTATAATCAGCTTTTATGTAACCCTGAATGATGTTTTTACTGATAAAATGGTCTATTCACTTCTCCCAATGGAAGAAACAAAATATTATGTGGTCATGGCCTGTTTGGTTAAGGATTTCGTTCTCAATATCAGAAGGTAGTGTGTTCAAATCCCGAACCAATCAAAGATCTGTATTGTTCACTAATACCGACTAACGCACGCTAAATATGTCTTTATCGCAATGTCCTTCATCTGAAACCTTTTGGGATTACAAGCCGAATTTGGGGGTCTTCTGCTTGGTCATTGCTTTTAAATTAGGAAAACACACTTTCGAGGTTACAATGTTACCTGTTGGGTGCCTCACTGTATGAGGTGTCTTCACCTTCTTGAAGTGCTAAAAGATGGAAAATCTACTTAACCGGTCCTTATACCACAACAAAAAATATTTAAGTATTCAATAAATAATTTCATTGAAAACACAAAACTTTAATTTCTTTCGGTAATTACTTCAGAAATACTTTGACATTATCCCATTTTATAAATTTAATATAAAATATTTTTAAAAAAATTAATTATTAATTAATCATAAGAATTAGCTTCGTAGAGTGAATATAATCTTTAGTGAATTTATTTAAGATAATCTGACTTTCAGCTGTACAAATTTGATTCCAGAAATTATAAGATTAGTTTTCCAAATTAAAATAGGATAGCAATTATTTTTCTACTGTTTTCTTATTTTTTATTAAATCTTAATTTAAATATGTATTATTTATGTCTGAATATAAGTCATAATTTGTATTATCAGTTACAAACTCTAAATTAAATTCTATGGCAGCGACAACTCATGTGGGCCAAGACCTACAGTGCCTATTTCAGTTTTCTTGACCGAGAGGAGCTGGGGTGAGAAGCATATGCCCCCATTAAGTAGTCAGCCTAACGTTCAGTTTATTGGTACTTAATTTATCGACCCACTAAAAAGATAAATGGATGAGGCGTCTTTGCCCAATCCGAGGATTGAACCTCGGATCTGTGCCTTGGGAGCGTGAAACGCTACCACTAAGTCCCTGGTCTTCTATATTAGTTATACAACTTTATTATTAATATTACACTTATTTATATTATGTAGAATATTTACACATACAATAAATGTTTTTCATTTAATATAACCACATGATTACAAACAATCAAAAAATCCTGCAACTTTTGATAGTAGCTACATTAAAAGTACTAAATACAAATTTTAAACAGAAAATTACTGATACATAAATGCTCTGTAAGACTTTGAATACATTAAAATATGAAATTAAGAAATTAATTGAATACTATTTTAACACATATATTCAAGTCTCATTAATATTAATAAGGAACAAAAATATAAATAATAGTAAAACAAGACTTTTCAGGAATATAAAAGTTTATATATGTTTAAAATGTAATTTGATTAATGAATTACATAATCAAATTACAAGTCTCATTAATATTAATAAGGAACAAAAATATAAATAATAGTAAAACATGACTTTTCAGCAATAGAAAAGTTTATCTATGTTTAAAATGTAATTTGATTAATGAATTACATAACAAAATATTTTAAGTTATTTAAACGCAATTCAAAAATTAGTAAGCAATAGTAATATTACTTTTGAACTATTTGAACTAGCAATAAAAAAGATATTGTAACAAAATTATAAAATTAAATATTAAGTAAAGGAAATTTAAATAATAAACAAAAAATAACATGGAATAATATATAAAAATTAAATAATTAATAAAAAACTGAAAATACTTCAATTTAAAAATTGTTTTGTAACAATACAACTTTGTATTAAAATCAATTACATGCTGAAAAAGTTATGATTTTTGAGCAATGGGAATTATTTTAAACATTAATATTAATTGAAAAAAAAGGAAATTACATACGATTTTCATTTTAATATTAAGATATTACGTAAAAAAGACAAGCTACAACATAAATTTAATTATTTTCTACAATCAATTAAAGTTGAAAATTTTTGTATTTAATAAACCACTTGCATCAATTACTTCAATGCAATAATGTTCTAGAATGACTTATTTTAAACTGATTATAAGGATAAATTATGGCATTTTTATTCATTTAATTAATTTTTAGGATATTATTACATTGAAACAATCAATAATATTATTTATGAGTTAGTTATATTTGACATATGAAAAATGCATTTCAAATAAGTTAAAAGTAATTTCCATTCATTTATTAGATTTAAATAAATTTTTTGTTGATAAATTGAACAATTAATCTTAAGTATATTGAATAATGTGAAACGGATGATTATTCAAAGAAAGGCTGAATTTTTTAATTAAGTTTCTGTTCTGTTCATAATTTCTATGGCTAAACCAAGCAGTTTTTTAATGAATGTACCTTTATGTGAATGTTTAATAATGAAAGCTAAATGTTTAAGAATATTTCAGTAGTGCTTTATTGGTAAATCAAATGTAAAACATTTTATCTTAATGATGATTAGTCCAAAGTAAATTTATTACTGTGTTTCTCTGGTATTGGAACAAATCTAATTAAAGTTTTTCTTTGTGAAAGTAAACTTTATTAATTTATATAAATTATTATTTCAACATAGTTTATTCACCAGATTACAATTATTTTAGTTTTGTTTAATTTAATTGACCTAATTTGTCAAGCATTATGCAATTTTGTTAATACTGCTTCATTTTACGTTGAAAATTTAGCACAGATAAATAATTACGTATTAGTTTTTACTACAATATATTTTAAATTCTTTTACATATTTTCGAAAATGAAATTTTGTGATATATAAAAAGTGAAAAACAATTTCTGTATATATATATATATATATATATATATATATATATATATATATATATATATATATATATATATATATATATATATATATATATATATATATTATAATTTTACAGAAATGAATTTTTGAATAAGATATGTTTGAGTAAGTTTCATAAATTCTTCAATAAAATCGAACTCTTTAATAATATTGTAAATACTAAAAAAAAAATCAATATTTAAAGCAACATCTAGTATTAAATGTACTTAAGTACTTTGGTTTTTATCCTGTGTACATTTGTTATTTACTCTTGGTTCTTGACAGTTGTTTGATTACGGTTTTAATGGTTTATGTCGTTGAGACATTACCATGAACATAATAATCTGGAGAAAATTTCCTCCCCTTCCAAATCAGCGTCAAAATTGAGGAAGTAGATCCTCAGGTTGTGCCATCTATCGGAGGAGTTTAGAACAAAGTCGTTCTTCCGTCTTCAGGGTGCTTTGTTTAAACGAAAGACTGACTTAAATTCGCATAGCTAACGACATAACAAGCTTGACTTTTCCATGTGTTATAAGTGACAGCAACATGATGGTTTGCATAAAAGTAGTAAAATTTATAATTTTGCTATTTTTTTTTACCTATTACTGCTAATTTGCTATTTCTTTTTATGCAAAATAGCTTATTTTAAAGATTCACAGAAAACAAACTGAATGTAACACTTTGTTGTGTTCCTTTAATGTATCTAAGTTCACATGAATTGAATTAATAGTTTTGATGCCTGATTTAGCCCCTGCTTACTCAGTTTAGATTTTACTAGAGAAAGATGAGTATTGACATTTTGAGAAATGCCCACATTTATCAATGGTAAATACAACATAAGAAAGACAAAAGCAGAGTATGAAGACATCATATACTTTGTATGTATGGCAAACCGAAATAAATAAAAGCAAGAAAATAAAAATTGTAACTGGAGTATCAGCTTGAATGTGAAAGCATTAAGTTCTAGATTTTAACATAAAAAATTGCGCACACATTAATATATGATTTAATAAGCAATGTTTCAAAATGAAGCTTTGCGTTACCATTTCAAGATTCATGCAGTGATTGGCTAAAAACTATTCGACATTGGTATATAACGCATATAAACTCTCTTCAGTTATGAAGTTATTAAATATTGAAGTCAAAACTCTGGTCAACGTGTTACAATGATTTTCTGACCAGCGACATATTAGGAAAGGCGAAAATGCATGAGCTAAAGAAAGTAAAACAGTGCATTTTTAAAAACTTAAAAAATGTAAGTATCGTTATTTTTTTTATAAAATACTTTTTGGGAATGTAGAAAGAGGGGATTTGATGAAGGAGATATTTTCCTTATTTGCAATAGCAGAGATATAGATAACATTTTTAAAAGGAGAAAAAGAACCACGTGCCTCCTTCTTGAATGTTTCATCCACAGCAGAATGTTTCATCTCTTAAATATATCGTTGTTAAAGCAACTTTACTTGGAAATCAAATATGCTTTAATTTCCTTTTAATCGAATTACAATTAATGTAGCTAAAATATTGGAATGAAGTATATTGTTTATTTTAAAATAGACACAGAGACATCAACATGCTAATTAAAAACCCATTCCAATCCATGCCATTATTCTCAAATTAGTCGTAAGCAAAATTTCGGTGGACACATACACACACACAATAAAGACATTTATATATAGATGTGAAGCTCTATAAATATCTGCATCTTATAACTTAAAAAATAATCCATAAAATTAATAAATGATTGAAAAAATAATAAAATTTAGAATTTTAAGAGTTTTATTTTAAATAAAGGCTTAAGAAATGCCAATATTTACCTACAGAAATTAAAATATTCAATTAATATTTTGATGGAATATTTATGTGTTACTCCATTATTAAGATTTTAAAATTATCCTAAATTAGCTTATAAGACAAAATATATTTTAATTATTAATTTTCAAGCCCCGGATTAAATGCTGACATAAACTTTGTCGGCTCCGTAGGACACTTTCTCAACCATTTATTTTGGTTCAAATCCACTGTTACTGCCGATTCAAAGAATATGTGCCCAAGCGCCTAAATAGGATAAATGTTTAGCTATAATTCAAGTAATTTGGTCTTTAAATATTTTGTAATCATATTATGCATTTAGATAAGTGTATGTGTTTATTTTTTATTGAAAATATATTTTTAGATAAATATATATATATATATATATATATATATATATATATATATATATATAAGCATATTTTCTAAAGTAAAATAAATCTCCTTTCATTTTTAAAGTGAAATGGGTTTCAATTTATTATTAATGTAAAGCAGAGTTTTTTTTTAATATTGAAAAATCATTACTAATGATCTTCCTTCAGTATGGCAACAGTACTTTCATGTAAAGAGCTTCTATCTGGCATCCTGAAGTTCCATAATTTACTCCCCCAAAAATATGAGACTCCCCCAAAAATATGAGATCCAGTATATGCCTCTGTACACAGCTCTTATAACCGATACCACTAAGCCAAAGATCGCCCTTCTGAAAATACCGATTTATGTTCATCTTTTTGAAAGAGATATGTTTCTTAATGGTTGTAAACTTAATATTGAAAGAACAAATGGAAGCTCTGGTGTCAACCTCGTCAAATGAGCGTAGTTCAGAACTAATAATCTGTTGATAATATTTAAAAAGCTGTGAATACTGAAATAAGCGACGGGAGACAAGGTAATGAATAAAAAATACAAAAATGTTTCACTGAAAAAATACATCTACATTCTGAATTACCCAAATATATTGCTAAACATTGCACTGAAGCTTATACAGTGATATTGAAATTAGAATAAACATTTACACTGAAATTGCTTGAAAAATGTATAACCGGATGCATGACAGTGATTATTGAATACATTACACCATGTATTTGATTTTATTTTTTACGTTTTTGTATAATTTATATCATAACATTCATGTTTTTGCAAGATTATCTTAATTTACTATTAAGCAGCTGAATTTTGTATTAAATGTGTTTCTAATTATTTCTAAATAACATTTCCCAGTTATTACAATTATATATATATATATACATATATATATATATATATATATATATATACATATATATATATATATATATATATATATATATATATATATGTATATATATATATATGTATGTATGTATGTATATGTATATATACATATACATATATATATATATATATATATATATATATATATAATGTATAATATATAACAGCAATAACATAAGAGGTACATTCATGTATAAAAAGTATATTTTACAATGTATTGAGATTAAAAAGATATTTTATTTCAGTTGAAATCTATCTCAAAGTATATACATTAATTTCTTATCTGTTTGAAAACATTTTTTATGAATTACTTCGGAATCTAACTTGATATTTTTATCCGCTTAGAAGTCATCCGATTATTATTTCGCAAAAAGGTCATACGTTATTCAGTAAATAATTTTGATTTTTTTTTACGGCAGTAACCAAAAAGAAATATAGTTAGTTTGCGACTTCAAGAAAGAATTTTGTTACGAATTAATTTAAATGTTGTAACTTTCACGGAATATCTGAAATCATCATTAATTTTGTCTTAATTATTAAAATAAAAATGTAAATCATTTTCTTTTTAGAAATCATGTTTAATTTTACTGTTCAGAAGGTAATTTTAGTATAAATTCAGAATTTTTGTCTCGTTTAGAAGTAAAATATTAGAATTTACTTCATAATTATTATTTCTTTAATTAAATTGAAAAAAAACAGGACGAGCAATTGTTTCCTACAAAATATATCACCCAATATATATATATATATATATATATATATATATATATATATATATACTGATTTGCATTCAAGTATTTTTAAATTTAAAATTTTAAACTTTTTATTAAAATTTAACAATTTAAAATTTGGGACCTGCCGGCCAACTTGTTTTGTGGTCAGCGTGCTTGACTACGGAGAGGGAGGTCCTTGGTCCGAATCCCAGTTCACGCATGGATGTACTTTCTCTCTCTCTATCCTGTCTATGTCCTTTCCTTGTGTGTGTCAATGAAGTATGAATGATGCCTTTCCTATAAACGGGTCCTTATGGCATGTGTGAGGGCGCGATGGTGCCCACCCCATGTGGTGCATCCGGGGCAACCCTTCGGCGGCTAAGAAAGAGGTCGCTGTTTCTAGCCGGTTCCTTGGGTATCAGGGAACAATAGATTAATATACTCTGTTGCAGTTGTAACTGTCTAAAATCTGCCATTGGAAAAAAATGGGAGCTTTGAAATTAAAGTTTTTTCATACAATTAAGAATAGAATACTAGGAAAAAGAATCAGTTCAGTGAAAAATCAAAAATTTTTCAGAGTAATATAAAATATTCAATTTAATTTATTATGAAAATAATTTTTTTCATGATAAATGTGTTTCTAAACAGTATATTGTACACACACACTCTCCCAGATAATATATATATACATACATACATACATACATACATATATACATACATACATACATATATATATATATATATATATATATATATATATGTATGTATGTATGTATGTATGTATGTATGTATGTATGTATGTATATATATATATGTATGTATGTTTGTATGTATATATATATATATATATATATATATATATATATATATATATATATATATATATATATATATATATATATATATATATATATATATATATATATATATATATATATATATAGAAAAAATTAATAAATCATTAAACCATAGTTAATTCTAAAATCTTATGAATTATAATTATATAATTCAGATTTATTTGTAAACAATATTGAGAAGTAAAATCAAACATATTCTTTTGTTCAAGATAGGCAAATTTTTTTGGCAAAATATTATTTTAAGAAATTTTATTAAATATATAATATTTTAAGAAAAAGAAAAGAGTAAATAGAATCAGAGAAATAGTGGGCATAGACACACACACGTTTCATCATAAATAAACTATTCGTACGTCACCGTTTTTCTTGATACTTAATTTAACAGTAAAGATGTTAGTTTTCCGCTTTTATGGGTTCATTTAATTAAATTCTATTAGTTTAAATTAATAGTTAGTTCCAACAATGCAGCTTTAAGGGCATTGATTATACATGTTTAATTTACATGATTGTGCAGAATAAAAGAACATTATAATAGTTGTCATTGAATCAAAGAATGTTTGTTTTCATACGCAAATTATATATGTAAACCTTGAAAATAATCTTATATCTATTTAATAATATTTGCAATTAAGTAAAACACACCCTTCCCCTGTATGCTTTTGATAGTGAAATGTATTACATCATCAAAAAAAAGTTTATGAATTATAAATTTCATGAATGTACCTCTAACGCAAGCACTTTTGAGGACTAACTTTCAAAATATTTTCTTTATATTGTTAAGTGTCCCATCTTCCCCATAAAATTATTTTAAAATAATATTGAGATTTTGTAATTTTTTTCTGTTAATTACTCTTACTAAGTGAATGTGCAATAACTTTCTTATGTTGTTAATTAGGAAATGGGAATTAGTTATACTAATAGACTATATGAAACTGATTACTTATACCAGAAAATAGCACAATGTTGTAGTTCGTAACAATGTTACAAAATACTCTGAATGGCTTTATAGAACACCTTACTTGCTTTGCAGAATTGGAGAAACGGGAGAATGTGAGCGGATTAGTACTGTGTTATAGCAACTCTGAAACGTGTGACAAAGATAATAGATTTAACTTGTAATTTCCTATTTGATGGTGTTTGAACAGAACATTTTCGAAGTAATGTAGATGTTTCAGGAAGCTATTTTACCACACACATTTTAAGATTTTTTGTTTAATATCTAGATTTCAATTATTTATCATTACTTCATACATAAAAGTTTTATAATTATACATATATAATTTAAAATTTTGATGTTCTTTAACTTTGAGAATTTATAGAATGCATTAATTTTTACATTATTACAATTGTTTCGAACATGAAAAAGGAAAATATGTGGTAAAATTAAAATATTTATATTTCAAAAAAGCCAGGTTGCAAATGAAAAGATTTGTATTTCAATGGATTTTCAAGTTTGACCTACACAATCAATATAAACTAGGATAATCATTATTTTTTTTTTAATTTTCAATGGGATTCAGATCAGTGTTGTTTTCTGATCAAATAGATCTCTGCCTCTATTTTGAAACTATTCTTTGCATATTTTTTCTATAAGGCATGGAGTTTATGTTGAAAAAAAATGGTGCTTTATTTGGAAAGAGTTCCTTCATAAGAACATTAACTTTTTGTTCCAGAACAGTTATTGAGATTTTTTTCATTCAGAATGACATTAATTACTTGAAAGGGTGTTATTCAATGTACAAACATGCATATTCCAATCATGAGCTTTATTAGGCTCATTGTAATTCATTCAGTATAATGTGGACGTAGCTTTTTCTTTTTACTCTACACCTACTTTATTTTCAACCATCTCAATTAAGGAATTATCTCTCTATCAAAACTCTAAAACATCTCCTTGAACTCTTCAGAAAATAAAACGTGACCAAAAATCTCAAACTGCCTTGGAAAGATTCTCAAGTGTGGGCATTTAAAATGTTTTATCGTTTGAATTTGATACAAAAAGTTATGAAACTTCTAAAAAACTGTAGCCATTCATCCTCACCAAAACATATTCTGTATTGCATTGCACTTTCCCGGGAAGATTTATCCTCAAATCCCCTGCTAGTCATCGACTTTCTAACTGTCAAAAATTTATTGGAGTTGATCTCATATATGTCAAATCTTTAAATTTGATAAGCCAACAACAACAATCTAAGAGTAATATTTTAACACCTGATTATTTGCATCTAATGATTTTCTGATTACATAATGTGTTCTTTTGCCTAATGAATTTATATCTTTTTTACATTGTTTAAGATTTAAATAAGTTGTTTTGCATTGCACTTACATTCTTTAATCGAAAATTAATAACTTTCTCTTTACTGCTTTTAAATTAACTGAAATACCTGTTGCTTTTACACATCTAACAGCATTTAGTGAAGTTCTTCACCAAATGGAGGCATGCCCTTTACATCATTTACTCTTTAGTAACATACCTTCTCAAAACTGTAACCGTGCTATCTATACAAAAATAGTTAGATTGAAGACTTAACACCTCAAGGGAATGATAATATCTCCCAATGGCCATCAAGGGTACAGCAGTTGTCCTCACTATTCAGACACTGAACTTGCTCCCGACTATGCCTTTGTTTGCTCTGTCATATTAGCAAAGCTCTTCAGGATCAGTTTCGATCCCTCTCATCAACTCCTCTATTTCTCGGAAGTTATAAATGTGGCCAGAGCTGTCTTGGACAATTTAGAATAATTGCACTACTGTATTGTACAATTTGCAATTTATTATATTTGCAATTTAAGAAATAGATACTATTTTCTATCAATAGTGTAATTCTGTTCCTTTTTACAGATGTCTAACTAGTTTTTAATTTCAAGGGTATTGTTTTAAATTATTTGCTTTCTTTAAGAAAAGAATTAAAATAGTAAAAAGACTTTTATTTTCTTATATTATTATGCATCCTTTGGCAAAATTCTTTAAAGCAAAACTGTAGCTTTCATCATCAAAACATACTGAAGTTTGTCTACTGACATTTGATTGGTTCTCAGAACAGTAACTGTGAAGGAGCATGCATTTCAACAGTTAAGGAAAAACGTTCTCTGTTTTATAGATTAAAAAAGCTTACAATTTTAAATATAATTACATTTCAATTTCGTATTCTTAACTAAATTCTAAATTAAATTTCCTTTAATTTGATGTATAAAAATTTGTGTTTAACATAAAATTAATGTATTCTTTTAATTTATATTTATGTGTATAAGAACACAAAACTAAAAAAAATAAATATTTCGAAGAGTTCATAATTTTTTACACACACACATATATATATATATATATATCGGTTTCATAGGTTTCACATGCTGTTGTAATAGTTAAATGACACTTGGACAAGCCAAATTCACTATGCCACTGACTATTCAAATTTGTCGGTAGGGTGCGTGTCTTTCGCTTAACCAGAGCACCATGAAGGTAAAATTACGATTTTGCCCTAAACTCTAAAGATAGATGGCACCACCAGAGGATCTTTTTCCCTAATTTTTACTTTGATCTGGAAGCATATGCATCATCTAATCAAAAAGTGTATCCCAGTTCTGGAAAAAAAGTGAAGTATGGAAAAATAGTATTTATAATCTAATAATGATATTTATTATTTATTTAACTTTCTTCAAAATACGTTTTGGTGCAAGAAATAAATTCTGACGTGTAGATTAACTAAAAGCAATTCGAAAGAGGTGGAGAAAGCATGAATATTCATTTAAGCGAAGAAGCAGTTAAATACTAAAAATGGTATCTACGTTCAAATATATTTTAATCAGTAACGTATCAAGAAAATTGAAAACATATTTATGGAAGAAGGCAAAAATAATATTTTTTAAAAATAAATGAAAAATTAGTGTTTAATAAAGCATTATAAAGTGTAAATGCTGTAAAAAAGTGAAATCATTATCTATATTTTTTAATATCCAATGGTTATATCAAGACGATAATTTTGCAAAGTGAGAAAGAATCATTCTCTTTCGTTTTGAACTAAGCACCTGTTCAAATCCTTTTGTATCGAGGCGTATGAAGTTTTAAATTGAGTTTAAGAAAGCATTAATTACGGTTTAAATTAATTACAAACATTTGCATCAAAATTTGACCGGGTGTGAAAGAATAGTCCCAATGTAACTCATGCATGTCGTAAAAGGCGACTAAAATGGGTACCCAGTGCTGGGGTTATAGCCCGGCACCCCTGTCTCCAGGGGGTTTATAAATATGGAGGCCTGGTCCTCCAGGTTGGGGTTGGGCGTGAGGCTAACGACCCCACCCTGCGAAATCTTAATTGTTGCGAAGTCTCATGAGAAAAATTCTGGACGGACCTTTGAAAAACGACTTGGAACTCGGCACAAGGACTTCAAATTCGGACAGTGGAACGTGCAGTCATTATATCGAACCAAACGATTACAAATGTTAACTGAGCAAATGGACAATTACCAATTGGACCTAATTGCTTTACAAGAACTTATATGGACAGGACAGGGTATCCTGGAGAAAAAGAATCATGTCATCTTCTATAGTTGTCATGCAAAGAAACATATTTTTAACACTGGTTTTCTTTTAAATAAAAGAATCAAACACTTTTAATAGACTTCAAAGCGAGTTCTCCAAGACTCTGTAAAATAAGATTGAGAGGTACTTTTTCAAACTATAGTATAATAAGTGCCCATTCACCTACTGAGGAGAAGGGAGAGGATGAAAAAGATGCTTTTTATGCAATCTGGAAATTTTGCTCAATTCATGCAACAGGCATGATGTCAAAATTATTTTAGGAGACATGAATGCTAAGATTGTAAGAGAGAGACTGAATTTCACCCTATTATTGGTAAGCATAGCCTTCATAGTGAATCTAATGAAAATGGCATAAGATTGATTTCTTTTGCTGCTGCTCATGAAATGGTTATAACCAGCACTTTATTCGAACACAAGAATATTCATAAATTCACTTGGAGAGCACCTGATGGCAATTCGACTAACCAAATAGACCACGTACTCATTGATTCAAGACACATATCAAATATCATGGATGTGAGATCAATGCGTGGAGCTAACATTGATTCAGACCATTATCTCACTGTCGCAAAAATTCGAAGTAGAATATCTAATGCTCGAAAGGTAAGAGCAGAGGCTCTGATTAAATTTAATTGTGATAGACTAAAAGATCCTGTAACATTAAAGCGCTACCAATTTTACCTAGAAGGAAACTTGAAGAAGGTTAATACTGATGGTGACATTAATGATAAATGGCATGGCATTAGAGATGCCTTTAAGGCATCAGGCATTGCTATCTTGGGAAAATCAGAAAGAAGAACTTCAAGTGATTGGTTTGACGCTGATTGCAAAGTGGCAACAAAAATAATGCTTGTAGGAACATGATTCAAGGAAAACACACCCGAAGAGCTGTTGAATCTTATAAAGAAGCAAGAAGGGATGAGAAAAAAATCCACAGAGCAAAAAACTACAATTTTTGCGGGATCTATTAAAAGATGCTGAACATCTAAGAAGATCCAATGAAAGCAGAGCTTTCTTCTAGAAAATTACTGAGGGTCGTAAAGAGTTTAAACCTAGAACTTCATTTTTCAGGTCTAAGTCAGGAACCATTCTAACAAGTACTGCTGATGTACTCCAAAGATGGAGAGAACACTTTAATGATCTGCTTAATTAGGAATTGCACTCTCATGAACCCATTAATCCTGCTGATAGCTCTGAAGTTGAGGTTCCACCTCCTACTTTTTAGCAATTTAGAGAAGCACTAGTAAAGCTTAAAAACAACAAGGCAGCAGGTCCTGATCAAATTCCGGCAGAACTTTTGAAATGTAGTAGTGATGTTGCACTTGGTGGACTATATGATCTTTTAATTGACATATGGAACCAGGAGGTATTACCCATAGATTGGAAGGAAAGTATTACTTGTGTCATTCATAAGAAAGGAGATCTTTTAGAATGCTCTAATTACAGAGGCATTAGCCTTCTGTGCACAGCTTATAAAGTTTTATCAGGTATTTTATTCAACAGATTAGTCCCACTGGCTGATAATATAATTGGAGACTACCAATGTGGGTTCCGGAAAGGGAGATCTACTGTGGAACAAATTTATAACTTAAGACAGATTCTGGAAAAATGTAGCGAGCATGGAATTGACACACATCACTTGTTCATTGATTTCAGAACTGCTTATGACAGTTTGAACAGAAATGCAGCAATTAATGCAATGATAGATTTTGGTATTCCTAGAAAACTAACCAGATTAGTAAATCTAACTATGCAGGAATCTGTAATGAAGATTCAGATTCAGAGTTATCATTCAGAACCATTAAAAATTAAAAATGGTGTAAGACAAGGAGATGCTCTCGCCTGCTTATTATTTAACTTTGCTTTAGAAAAAGTCATCAGAAATGCAGGCATTAATACTAGAGGTACCATTTTTAGTAAAAGTTTACAAATCCTGGGCTTTGCAGATGATTTGGATTTAATTGCTAGAAATCCTGCTACTCTTAAAGAATCCTTTCTGGCATTGGTACGAGAGGCAAATAAAATGAATTTAATAGTCAATCAAAGCAAAACAAAATATATGCCATGCATAAGGCAAAACCATCCTTGCTCTGTATTCACCATAGGATCTTATGATTTTGAAGCTGTGAACAGTTTTACCTACCTTGGATCTGAAATAAATAACTTTGGTGATTTATGACCCGAAATAAACAAAAGGGTAATTGCATCAAATCATGCATCGTATGGATTAAAAATATCTTACCTCCAAATATATCAAACACAGGACAAAGATTTTACTATATAAAACTATTATTAGACCCATTTTAACTTATGCTTCAGAGTCTTGGGCCATGACACAGAAACATGAATGCCGTTTGGCTATTTTTGAAAGGAAAATTTTGAGAAGCATCTATGGTGGAGTAGAGACAGATGGGTAGAAGGTATAACCATGAATTATACAAAAGTTTTAAGGACATTGATGTTGTCAAATATATTAAAATACAAAGGATGAGATGGTCTGGCCATGTTATTCGTATGCCAACTGAACGCACCCCTAAAAAAATCTTTCTTGCAAGGCCAATGGGAAAGCGTTCCAGAGGTAGGCCCAAAATCAAATGGATTGATTGTCTTGATAGGGACTCTAACACTATTGGAACATCTAATTGGAAAAGTGCTGCTGAGTATAGGCCAGGATGGAATAAGCTCATTGAGAAGGCCAGGACCCACACAGGGTTGTAGTGCCATTGTTGATTGATTGATTGCATCAAAATTTCGAAGGAAAATATAAGCTAAGCGTTAAAATACTCAGTAACCAGCATCTTTATTTAATAAATGTCCTTCCATTCCTTGTAGCCTTTTTAGTTCACATGATTTCTGATAAGCGGAGTGTTGGCAAAAGCGAAAACATGTTCGCCAGAAGAAAATTCAATGAATATATAGAATGAAGATTATGTATCATATCCAATTCTATCTATCCCAAAATTTGATTATTCACAGTGTTTATAAAAAACAGTGATTATTCACAGTGTTTTACAAAGAAGATGAGTATCAATAATAAACAATTATTGGATTTTGTAGTGTTTTTCATCATTTAAATAGATTTGATAATTCTAGGAATCTCGTTCATAGCTTTTACAAGGGTGCATGCATCTCAGTAGAAACAAATGTAGCTCGCAGGAGAAAAAGGTTGAGAATAATTTAAATACCAGTAAAAGGTATTAATTTACAAAAAATGAAATTACTTCCACTATTTAGAAAAATATATGGTTTTTCGATAATAGTCAAAATGGTGAAACTAAGACGATTTGATTAATCCAAAGGATTGCTAAATTGAATATTTCGTGTCAGGATAGGAAGTGAACAATTTCAATTATATTTTTTTTTTATCAAAAACTCTTTACTTCATATTGTTTTAATTTTGTTTCATTAAAACACAATAGATTGGGTAGATATTATAGATTTCCATTGCATTAATAAACTGAAATCACCTGAAAAATGCGGTGAAAAAAATTTTAATATTTAAAATTTATCTAAGAGTTGAATTTTTGGATGAAACAAAGTTATCCTTTTGCATGAAATTTTGTTGACTAATAATATCACCGTTAAATATTGGCTTTTATGAGTTTTAAAATTGCATTTTTAACAATGCTGTCATTTTCGATTGATGCAACAGTTAAGAAAAAGAGATTTGGTATTTTTATCGGTCAGCTTTCTTACTCGATGGCTAATTAGACAGGTATTTATCGGTTAAAGTGGACACCGATTCTACAGACAACTAAACATGAAGTGGGAGTCGAACCCACGAATTAGTGGACTGAAAGACATTGTGCAAACATTTCAGGTGAATATTCAGTCTTAAAAAATGAGAATTTCATGACAAACATATATTTTTCTTCTATAGTAGCTATGCAAAGAAGACACTTCTAAGAAATGGGGAAAACAATAAACCAAGACTCGTAAAACGACAAAGTTCCGAAATAATGTGAGTAGCGGCACACACAATTTTACAATAAAAGTATATCAGCAAATCAAAATTTCGAAATGAAACAGTGCTTATATTTTATGTGATCTAGAGTCCAACACCCTTAAATAAATTCCAATCCATTCGGTGCAATTATATCATTTCTAATTCTACCTAAGACAAAAATTTGAAATTTGGTGGACATAAAAACTTTATACAGATACCTTGTCAAATATATATATATATATATATATATATATATATATATATATATATATATATATATATATATATATATATATATATATATATATATATATATATATATATATATATATATATATATATATATATATATATATATATATATATATATATATATATATATATAAAGTATTGTTGAATATTGAATTAGAGACAATGGAACCATTTGGACCGTTTTTTTCTTACTAATTTTATTTCAAAATACTTATAATTATTTTGTCGGAAATAAATTTCTTCACTAAACCTTGAAAATGATGCATTGCATCAAATTCTGCCACAAAATAGAAAATTTAAAATAATTACATCAAGAATGACATGAATGAAACTGTGAGTTCTTTTGATTAGACGCTTAGTTTTACTGGCTTGCACCACTTGTACTTTGAATTCATGTTTCCACGAACAAACAACTTACAGCTCTACCTTGACCCCTTCTTTTATGTAAAACAACTCGTTTTGAGCTCGAAACAATTGCTTCCATTTACAGAATTTGAGGAGAGAATTGCATTATATTTATGATTATACTGCTTAACTATGTTTTTTAATTCGTTCATGCTTTCGTAATTTTAAAATCTTATTAAGGAATTTCGCAGTGACTTCTGACGCGTTTCAATGAATAAAGCCTAAAGTGGGGATTGTTTGAATGGTTTTATTAACGAAGAATAAAGCTATGAGATATACGCGCTAGAGCGAAAAATTCAATGCCTGGATAATTATTTTAATTTTTAAAGGGAATTCATTTAATACCAAGGCTTATAACTCTTTGAAATACTCTACAATTAATAACATAAAAGAGCTTAGTAAGTGGTTGAAGACATTAAAACAGTTGATATATTTTGCTAATATTTTTTTGTACTTTCTTTGTTACGTTATTTAGAAATTTGAATTAACATTTGTGTTTAATGATAATTGTAAAATGATTTTAAAAGGCACAAATATCCTTCTCTTTGGAATAAATGGGTTTTGGATTACATTATAAATGGATATTTCAGACATAAAATAGAGAAAGAGTGTCCATGCATATAATTATTAGTATTTTTACCTATTTTACCTTGTTTTTACAAATTTTCATATCAAGAAATTTATATAATTCAAGGTATTGAAATTCATAATATCTTTATCAAAATAGTGTTAAATATAATTTCATAATTTATTATATTTATTTACTCTCACATAAAATTAAAATACGTTGCACTCCTTAACCACTCCATGGTAATTTTTTCACATAAGAGCTAAATAGAGATAATATCCAGAATATTCTAAGACCTGAAAAATAATCGAGTTCTACATCGGAGTCGAACTTACAAACTTTTGAATCAAAGACCACATAGCGTACACTATTCGAAAACGAGCTCTCTGCTAAAGCATATTAAAAATAAACTAATAATATTTATTTTTTCTTAATTGATACGCTTAAAATTAAGAAACTTGTTACGTTTTAGGATTTAGGAAATATTTTAAAGTTATTATTAATTTTACAATTAAAAAATATGTAAAATAATTATTTAAATAAAATAAGGTGTCATTTATAATAAAAGAGAAACATACCAGTTTGAAATCGTAAACTAATACATAGTTATGCACCCAAAAATTCTAGTTATAGTTTTTTTAGTTGCTTGAAATTTATTCCAAAGGTGAATTATTTGTTATTTTACGTTAATAAAAAAGCTACTTTTTAAATTTTCATAGTTAATAAATATTTTACTTTTGGGTTCAAAATAATTTATTATTAAAAAACTATTTATTCTTTTATATGAATGAATTTTAAAGTTTTAAAGATATTTTTTATTTAACTTGAATGCATTTTAAAACAGGTCTTACTTTTAGAAATGTTAAGTATGCAAAAAAATACTTTTTCTTCGAAGGAACGAAACAGGAAATTTTTTACACAAAATAAAATGATAATTATAAATGCAATCATTTCAGCTCTTTTCAATACAGAACAAGAAATAAAAGGGCTGTGAAAGCCTAGAGGAAATTGAATTTGTTCTCTTCGTCCAGATGTAGTGAGTTCTTTACCTAATGCAACAGAGGACTATGTTTTAAAAGTTGCTTAGGTCCCATCTTCATTTAGTGGAATGTTGTGGTATCACACAACTCTGGTATTGACTTCGTTAATTAACGGTAATTAAAAGCTGGAAAGAAGTTGGCTCTGTTTTATCGGCTACCGTTTACAGAAAAAAGCAGATGTATATGCACTACATCAACGTAAGCTAATTGAAACTTAAATTACAAAAGTTGCATTTCATAATAAACGTATTTTATTAACATCAATAAATGTTTGATGACATCAACAAATGTTTGATCATTTCATACATTAACAAATGTTTGATTGAGGCCACGGTGACCTGTTTGATTAGAGCGTCATTCTCATTTTCGGCCGGTAATGGGTTCGAATCCTGTTGTCACCAAAGATCTACCGGATAACTAAGGGTGGCTGGGCACGTTATATAGGTAGTGGTCGTTATACCCTCTTAGTGTGACTATACTTCTGGGGGCAGATCGAGTATTAAGGGGTCATTTGCTTGATCCCTCAACTTTTAAATTACAATAACTCCCACCCGACAGCGTTCCCCAACAGCTGGAGTCCAACTAAGTACAGTGATGTAGGCTGCTGCAACGACAACAAATGTTTAATGAGATTTTAAAGCCTGTTAGATCTAAATTTATAATTTAAAAAGGGTATATTTTCTATCCAAATGAACATTAATATTTGAAAATTTTGATTGATTCACTGTCAAGTTATTACGCCAAGCTGACTTTCGGTTCTACAGTTCATGGGTTCGATTCCTACATGAATTTTTTTACTGGTTTGAAATTCATTTTAAGCTGTGGGTTCTGGTCTTGTTAGTCCTCGAGTACAAAAAATGAGCATTGAGGGATAAGCAAAGCCAAGCTGAACTGTGAAAGCAGTTTTCAGAATGATGAGTGACAAAAAATATTTTGTCTTTTAGTGGCATGCATTCCTCAACAGGATCCTAAAATTTTAAGATCTTACAGTTTAAGTTTTGGGGAGAAACGCAAACTAAAATATTTGGTACTAACATTTTAAGAATGGCATTGTTAACAACATTAATTGTAAGTAAGACATCACTGCTCAACTAGTACACATTGGCAAAGACATGTTCAAACACGCATATTTTTCCTTATTTAACGACAGCGTCGATATTTATCGGGTTATACAAGAAAAGCACATAGAACTTTTACGATGTGTAAGGAATTAAAAATGGTATTTTTTCAATATTATATGTTGTTAATTATTGTTTTTTATGTAATACTTGATGAAAAATATTTAATCAGAATTAATGACTCACACTAATAAAATTAATATATCAATAAGAATTAATAAAATGTATTAATAATTTGCAATCACTCATTATATTCTAAAGCGCAAATCACATAATTCAAGATTTAAATTAATTTTTTATAAGGTACGCATAATTGCTTACATTATAAAGTGGATCTAGCATATAATGTGGATTCTAGACTTAGATTCATTCATGCGGGAAATGGGATTCGAACCAATATACACTTGCATTGAATTATGAAATGTGGATTGTCAGTAGAAACCATTCAACTGTCATATTTTGCACAAAATGTCTTAGTATCTACTGATTAAAGTGGATTTCAAATTCCTGGATGGCTTTTAATGTTTTGCACCCTGCCTGCTTCCCTAGACCAAAGTTGTGCACTACCAGTTAGCATAGAGTAGTATTTGGGTGAAAGTCTTCGTAATTTAGGAGCAGGGACAAAGGGGACCCGCAACATTGTACCGGCTACTCCCAGAGATATTATTTTTCTTGGAGGACATTGCGAGCACAACCAAATTAGTGTACACTACCATCTTGAGGTGAATAAAATGAATTTTTGATCACGTCAGGATTCGAACTCACTCTCTTTCCATAATGAAAAGACGCCCTACCCAACTAGACCAAGACCACTTGAAGTGGGTATCAAATCCACGAACAGTGGAACCAAAAGCTAGACAAAATGAATTACAGAAAAAAAAAACACCGTTTAACCAGATGAATAAAACATGCGATGTTAACAAATATAAGCAAGAAAAATATCTTTTAAAATTTCGAAATTCCCAAGTTTTAAATTTGGTATATATACCAAATTATATTATTAAAGGATTTAATTTTGGACAATGAAACTAGAACAATGAATATTAACATTTGTTTCAGAAATTTTACTTATATGAAAAGGAAAGTAAATATATGCATTTACTATTTACGTAGCTGCATTTGGTTCTATAAACAACATCATTCATTTCTAAAGAACAACAAGGTCACCGATTACATCAATTTTATATTCAGGTGACTATTTTTTTTGCCGAGAAAGTAATTTTAAATTTTTTTACAAAACCGAACATTCTATTGTTCATATCTATACTCTTGGGAGTTTTTTAATACTTTTTTTTTCCAATGGCAAATTGTAGACAGTTACAACTGCAACAGAGTCTATTAATCTCTTGTTCCCTGATGCTCAAGGAACCGGCCAGAAACAGCGACCTCTTAGCCGCTGAGGCGTTGCCCCGGATACACCACAGGGGGGTGGGCCACCATCGCACCCTCACACATGCCATAGGGACCCGTTTATAGAGTAGGCATCATTCATACTTCATTCACACACACAAGGAAAGGGCAAAGACGGGATAAAGTGTTAGAAAGTACATCCATGCCTGAACCAGGATTCGAACCCAGGACCTTCCTATCCGTAGTCAGGCACGCTGACCATTAGAAAAGTTGGCTGGCGTTTTGTAATACTAGATTTCTTTAATTTTAGTTACAAGGCTCATATGCTATTTGTTGCATCACTTATTACGTCAGAATTATTGCTTTTCATTTTCGATACCTTTTCATACTTGGCAAAATTTTTAAAATTTTATTGTTGAACTTGAGCACAAACAAGAGCAAAATATTAAAAAATTTTAAGTTCTGTAAAAGCAAAGAGATTGTTTTTCAGTTTCTGTAAGCCATTTGGAGCAGATTATGGAATATTGTAAATTTATCATGTTGTTAATGAAAATCACGTGCATCTTAATAAATACATAAGACATGTACAACATGAATTCGTAATATTTGCGTTGCAGTTAAAATGTCCAAAAATTAGAACTTTCAGTAAGCCAGTGAGGAAATATAAAAATTGCTTACTTCTACTAATATTATGGCTGCTGTAATTGTTCATTCAAATATTTAATGAACTGTATTGTGATCACAATAGTTTATAGTTAGAAAATCTTCATTTGCTTGTAATACGTTTGCCTCTATTTCAGCCAAAAATAAAAATTTTAATTACAGTCAATCTACTTGTTATATTTAACTACGATTCAATGACGAAGTCGACAATTCAGTTGGCACTCTCCTTTTCACACCACTCCGCAAGGGAGGACATGGTATCCACGACATATTTTACGTGCCTCAGTTGCCGCTACCGAAGATGATTGATCTTAGATTGCGACAGAAATAGAACCCATAACTTCCCGACTACGAGAAGTATGATTTACCCAACTAGACTACCGTTTCCTTGAAGTGTCCATAATATCATTCGTGTCCATAATATCATTCGATGTATGATCAAAATTGTCCTACTATACATTTAAAAAGTTTAATAATTCCTAATGTACCTCCGCCATTATAACGTGAAGCTTTAAAAAGCCGAATACGAGCTCAGATGTCAACATCTTCATTTTCGCATTGCTCAAAATGGCAGTTGATTGAATTCATTGTCTTCAGTCGTTAAAAATAAGCAGTTGGAGTTGTAATGTGCGAACGTAACCCAAATTAAAAGATTGCTTGATATTTTAGTAACAATTTTCCTCGAATGATATATTTCAGACTTGGTTACACAAAACTATATTTTGCCTGTTTGGTTGGGAGATATGCCACTTTCATGACTGGAAGTAAGCAAGATTTGACATGTGTAAAACAGACGATGACCGTTATGCTTTGAAGACGGACGGATGGTGAAGACTCCGTAGAATCTCTTAATAGTGGGCTTATGAACTTCTCATAGGTCTGTCGGTGTCGATGTCACACCAAAATGAGTTCTGTAGGTCTGTCGATGTCATTCCAGACCATTACACTCATGGTGTAATGGTCTGGAAAAAATTTCCTCCCTCTCCAGATCAAAGTCAAAATGCAGAGAGTCCACTCCTCTGGTGATGCCATCTATAAAAGGAGTCTTAAAGAAAAGTCGTACTTTCACCTTCGTAATGATATGGCTAAAATGAAAGATGCATCCTACTGACTTAATTTCCCATAGCCGTTGGCTAGCTAGCTTGGCTTGTGAAAGAGTCATAAATAGCAATATGAACTTCCCATAATTCATTTTAGCTATTAAAATTGTTTCTTGCTTCTGTATGTAAATCAGTCGGAGTGGGTGCATGAAAGTTTTCCACATTTCCAAATTATTTGGAAATACATACATTTTTAATAAACTGGCCAAACAGTGGACTAATGAGCATCTCTGAATTCATTATAGTTATTAGAACAAAAAATCCACATCTTGCTTGTTTCTTCCATATCAATCGAAGAGAGAGCTTGAAAGTTTTTCACATACACACGTATTTTCCTCCTTACGGTTTTCTATTATAGTTTATTTCTTCGAAATGCATCTCTTAAAAAAAGCATTCCTTGAGTGTGTACATTAAAGTCTTTACTACAAATTTAGGCTCTTAGCATACCATTGTGAGAAAAAAAAATTTAAAGTGGAGTATATGACTTCCTATTTCATTAAAATAGGCTTTTAAAATTTTTAATTAAAAGAATAACCAAGTATGCATTAATTGGATTAATATATTATGTTTACCATCTCATAAAAAGTAGTTTCTCACACCACAGATACCATACAATCCAGGATGCAAAATTCTGAAATTTTTAGCGATGAACATATGCTAACCAAGGTGACACAGTGTCCAATAATGTAAATACTACGGTTGCCGAAATTAAATTTTCTGCATAATTCTTATAGGTTTCCATATCTATGACGCAATGAAAATCATGTTGTCACACATATGAAAATCCACCAAAAATGTCCCCAAACTCAGAATTTGTCATCATGGATTATATGGCATCCGTGCCATTTCCCAATTTATTCTTGAAAGTCTATTACGATTATAAAAATAAGCAGTTTTGAAGAAAATCTTTCACAGATATTTTTAAAAAATAGATTTCATCTTTATTAAATTTTATAAATGTATATTCTTTAGCAAACTACATATGCCTATTACTGTTTATTGCATGAATTTGTTTTTAAATTATATTCCATATCATGTAATTTCCTTCCAACATTTAATTGAATTTGTGATCCCAATCTAATCCCCCGAATTACAACAATTCGATCAATTTTGTCACCCAAGATTAATTTATTTAATATATCAATGAATTAGTAATTTATAATATTTTATACAATATATGTGTATATGCATTTTTGCCAATCTTGGAGGGAAAAAATTCGTAGATTCTACTGATCTTGAGGAAAAAATCAGGAGATACTAGAAGCGACATTTTTGCTTGCAATGGAATGCTTAAAACGGTAGTACCGGAAAAAAACAGTTTTACTTTTCAGATTATTTATCTTCAGAATGATTTATCTTAAACATACCTTGCATTAATCTTAACATTTTAATAAAATATTCATCAACCTCATAAGGATACTGTGAAAAATAAAATAATATAATACATGTAAAAAAATAAACATCAACGCGCGCATGCGTTAAATTCACAGTATTTGTTTTACAGGACAACGTTTATTACACTAGTGAAATTTTTATAAGTAATAAACTTATAAAATTACATAAAGAGATAAAATACATTTTTGAATAAATTTAATTCAGTAACAAATATATTTCTATAAGAAAATAGAAATTATCAAATGCTTTGTCTAAAAAAAACGCAATACATTTCAAATTCAAATAACTCATGGCAATTTATTTTTTTTCATATGTTGCTGACTTTGTATTTTTTAGAAATGAATTGGTGAACTGCTGTTCAAAACATTTTTTCTCCTTTTTAGAATAATTTATTTCAATTAAACTTTCTAAATTTTCAGCAGAAAGTGATGTGATCTGCATTCTTATTTAATATATTTTTATATGACTGAATACCTGTTCACATTCTGCATTAGAATGTGGAATAGTGAAAATTGTGTGTGTAAGCATAAACTGGAAAATATTGGACAATGTTTTTTGTTTAAAATTATTTTTTAGATTTCCAACAAGATGCCATTATACATCTGCTCTTTGTTCATCCAGTATTTCATTTGAGGGGACAAAACTTTGTAATTTTGAATGTTTAAGCGACTAAAACAACTCAATAGACTTTTTTCCGGCAAAATTTTGGTTCTTTTTACGTTTTTTACAAAAATTGCCAAAAATCAGTAAATTTTCATACATTATCGGGAGAAATGAGGAAAAATCAGGAGTTTCCCGATAAAATCAGTAGAGTTGGCAGCTCTTTGTATATATAATATGTATAATATTTTTTATATTTCGCATGATTTTAGCTAATTATTTCAACAAGATAATCAATTATAAGTACAACCTAATGATGTTTTTTTAAAATAATGTTTTATTTTAAAGACAAATGCTTTCATACTAAATATTTGTCCACACTTCATTTGTGATATTTTACAAACATTATCGGGTGTCAATAATTACAATGAAAAATTATTTACATTTATTCATTATTATAATTTATTGTGATAATTTTTATAACTTATATGAAATGATGAAGTTTTTGTAGATCCAAATAATTTAATGGCTAAAATTCAATATAAATATCAGCAGAGGAAATATTTGAACAATTTATTTTCTGTAGTTTAAAAAAATAGCTATTAGTTTTTATAAAATATAACATTTCGTTTTGAAGTATAACCGCGAAACTCAGCTTTAGTATTTGGAATAAGTCTAAGGTGGAACATAAAGTCTAATATGAGTTAGCTTGTTTGTGATAAGTCTTTTAAACGCTGTCTTAAAAGTGTGTGAAATTAAGAAAAACTATTAAATAACTTTTTTTTTATTCCGAAGTAAATAAAATTAAATTACATGCATAATAAACATTTACGAGATAATCTGTTTTAGAAACAAAATTACTTTTCCGGAACAAATATTTTTAATTCAACTGTGGATAGTAAAAACTTAAATTATATTTTCAGAATGAGAATTAATTAATGAAATACAATAAACAAAGACAAGATTTTTTATTGCAGTTGTGAATATTTTATCTGCTTCGTTTTAACCACCACTTTATTTAGTTTTCTTCTGAAAAGTTTCTGAAATAATTACTTTTTTGTTAATTTTATTTTGTGCATTTTTTTAAATTTGTGTGTGTGAGTGCTTGTAAATCAAACATTTTACGAAAGAATATTATATTTTTAATGCTTGTTTTATTAATATTATACTTGCGCGCGTACTAATTAATACTTTTTTTACTAGTTATACAATTTAATTCATTAAAAGGTTATTTTAATTCTAGTTATTCACGGAGAGTAAATTAAAATGCTATTTTTTCTGGCGGTTGGCTTTGGGTGATTAATCCTTATCCACGATAAGGTTGAAAATTGCAATTCATTTATTGTTTGGCACCTGTGATCCAAGTTATGGAGATGAATAGCATTACCCACACACGTTATTCCACCACAGACCCATTTATAGGGTAGGCCACATTCATACATTATCTCAGAAGAAAGGACAAGGAAACACTGAGAGAGAGGACAGAGCATCCCTACCCAAACCTTGATTCGAACCCCGATCCAACAGCTCAGGAGTAAGAAGCGCCAACAACTGAGCCATAGTCCACTCTGTCGTGAGGAAGTTCAAAAATATTTTAATAGAAGGTATTATGTTACAGAATATTTTAAAAAATATTTTTGGTAATACAGAAATTTATGAACATTTTCACACAGTTTTCTTTTGTTTTGGTAAAAGTAAAATATCTATATATAATTGTGTAAATACATGCAAAATTTTCTTAAACTAATAAAATATTTATTCAGAAATACATTTCTTACCAGAAAAATAGTAATTTGAATACATACATAGATATTGTGGGATTTTGTTGTTGAAAAAAGATAAAATTATATTCTTAGGATTCGAGGGTTGCATGTTCAATATCAGCGGTTTGTTTGTTTTTCGCCCAACGGTCATTGTTTGCACACGAGAACTATTTAGACCGAGACCTACGGTTTAAAGTGGATTCTGAACCACTACAAACATCCATGCCCAAGGTGGGATTCAACCCCACGAACTGTTGAACCGAAGGCAAGAGTGCTAACCATTCGGCTGCCAACTCGGTTAAATAGCACAAGAGTTGGGCATTGAGTTTATCTAGAGAAAATTGATTTTCTATCTTCTATGTTGTTTGATATTTCATATCGTAACAAAATGTTGTAATATAATTAAAATATTGGCACATAAAACTTGTGTATATTGTAATATTAACAATAATTGATCGAAATAACGAAAACACCTTACCAACTGCCTCAACTTAATTCTGACTGGTAGAGCAAAAATCTTGTATATTGTATATATTTACTTACAATAATAAATCAAATTGACCACAATTATAATTTTAGTAAAACTATTAAAATTTTCCTATTGACGTTGCATTACAAAATGAAACCAACACATCGTTTTTTCAAAATATTATTTATAATTGTGGGTAACGAAAAGTATAATTAATGAATAATGCATTTTTCCTTTAATTATATTATCTAAAGATGAATAAAGAAAATAATTATGTTATCTAAGTGTTCATATTTGTTTTTGTACTAAAGTGATCAATCATAAGTATCTCTTAGAATTATATAAGATTTTAGATGTAAATTTAATCAACTAAAATAAGCGTTGTATTACCGACAGCAATTTTTAATTAAGAATATAGGAGAGAGAAATATTACTTAATGGTGTGTAAAGAAATGATATGAAATAAATTTATAATAAAAAGCTTATATATATATATATGTATATGTATATATATATATATATATATATATATATATATATATATATATATATATATATATATATATATATATATTAGTATATAAAAAAGTAAAATAAATCCCTTATTTATTTTATAACTAAATTATGAGATGAATGTATGAATCCTTAAGCATCTCATTATAGTAAACCTTGTATTAAATAAATGAAGTTGTTGCGATAATTTTCCAGGTATTTATATATATATATATATGTATATATATATATATATATATATATATATATATATATATATATATATATATATTTATATATATTTCTTAACCAAGCAATATCAGTAAACTCAATCAATCACTTTATCTATGGAGCTACAATCAAAAGACCAAGTCGACAGCTGAAGAATAAATTTTATTTTGAGAGTCAAGCCATTGAATTGATATTAAGCCTACAGAATTTTTATTATGTTTAAGCGCGCGCGTATAAATTTAGCGCGACATGGTTGTGATTAGTATACCATAATCAATTTTTTCTGTACAGAAAATGAACACACTGTAAAGGATATATATATATATATATATATAACATAATAATGAATATTAATATAAAAGGAATGCGACCATCCTGACTCTATAAACAACCAGAATTTGTCTTGAAATATGACGTCACTCAATTTCAGCAATCAGGTTCGTCGTTGTTCACATTATTAAAGATCTTTTGTTTATATATAACACCAAAAGAACAGGATATACTTGCGTATATCATCCGAATAAACAATTTATGATACCTCAAATATCGTCAAATTGATCATAGAGACATTTGATATCCACTTTAATCTAACGTTCAACGTCATGTATCTTCTTGGACAAAATAAATGATTTTACGTGAGCCAGTCAAACCAAACTATATGAACACTAAATAAAAAGAATGTGACCACCATCACATAATTTTACATCCAGCATTCTTAATAAAAATACTGAGTTTTTGGCAACTGTCTGGAAAACTTCTGTATTACATCAAACATTCATACAATGATATTAAATTTATAAATTCGAAGAATCATGTAGGGCCATCTCCTTTCTAGATGTATTTTCGAACAGTAGCTTCCGTAAATAATTGGATTCCGAATGTATAATACAGATATTTGAAATTCATGAAAAAGTTTTCTTCGGCAGAAAACAAAAGAAGCAACAGCTACGCTCACCAAATATTTCGTTTCTTCGCTTCTCGAGAAAAATGTGGTCTGGCGAAAGTTTCTCACATTCATCATTTTTTCCCTTTTCCTTCACGTAATCTTTACAGAAAAACAAAGTATGTATTTCGGAAGTAATCACTCAAGTCCCATTCTCTCCCTGATCGGAGAACAGCGCGCTGGGATTTATTTTTCAGTCTCGGAGTTTTGAATCTGGCAACAGCTTATTGAAGGGATCGCAACTGTGGAAAGAAAAAAAAATAATTTGATATCTTTGTTCTTCGTGCTGAAATGAAATATTATTGTAATGATTTTTTTAACTGAAATATATATTTTGTTAGATACTTTCTTTAAATAATGTGTTGATATTTTATTTGCGATTATTTATGCAAATGAGATGCTTAAAAGATTAAATTGAATTCTTGAGAGAAAAAGCAATTTGAATTCATAATTAGAGTATTTTTCAGTAAATTACAATTATATTTCAGCTCAGTTGCTCATAGAATATGATAAATCTCATAAAAATCTTCAATTCATATCCAGATTAAATTTTTTATTGCTTTAAAGTATAGTTTACTTAAATTATTTGAATATTTATAAGCTATAATTTCTACTATTAAAAAATAATTCTTATCTTTAATTAGATTTATGGCTTATATTTTTCTTCATTGCTTAAATAAATTTACATTTTCCTGCCTAACTATCATAAATATCAAAATAACTTCCTGCCTAACTATCATCATATCAAAATAACTTATAACTTTATGTTCTTAACTATCATAAATATTTGTAATTATAAATAGCTAATATTTTTAATTATATATTCATTATTTTATTCAAAATATTCCTTTTTGTGTTATATGTATAAGCTTATTACTGATTTGTTTTGAAAAATTGTAGTTGATAAAGTTTAACCGCCTGTAGTTCGTTGCATGGCACTTTCATTTACCCGAAAATAACTGTTTTTTGGGTTGACATTTCATAGGAAATTAGCCGTATTCCCGTGTAGCAAAGGAGAAAACAAAGAAAAATTCCTAACTCTCACTCCGAAAGATGTCCATGCAGAAGGAAAATGCGTAACCATCTTTCATTGTTTAGAAATGCCAGAAATTGAACTTATGTGTTTAAAGAGTGAATAATTATTCATGATTTATGTAAAGCTTGGAGTGCATTTCTAACTACTGTCAATATCATGCTCTAAGTGGGAATCAAACTTACCAACTTTTAATCAGTAAACTAGAGTATTAACCACTCAGCTGTTTGTTTGGTACATTTCTATTGATTCAAATTTAATATATATTTTATTACATAAAACAATTGCATTAATAATTATATTGAACACAGCATTAAATGTTTAAACTATGTATAATATTACTCATTCCATTTATAAAATCTGGATTATTATTTATTACATCTTTCAAGAAACATTAATTTTGTAAATATTCAAAGAAATGCTCTCCTGCCATAGTAATTTTTAAATTTAAAAATTTTAAATTTACCTTATTCTATCTGTGATTTATATAATATTACGTCCAGAAAATTATTTTATAGCTATAGATCCCCCTGTCTACAACACCACCCGTGACATCACCAACAAGGAAGCGAGTCCCTCTCCAGCAACCGTAGGAATGAGACGTATATCCATGTGACACTCTCATGTTTACCCTCTTCCCTTTCACTTTATATGTTTAGATGTAATTTTGCTTTATTCGTAATATATGTGTCTGTGTTGTGCTCAAATTGTACCCTAAATTGTAATAAATTATTTTGAGCTACTTAAGGAACTTATTTCTTTGTTCCTATTAAACCAGATAAGTGCTACAATATAAAATATTGGCTGCCCAGCGCGAGACCCGAGTTCGAGTTTCTTTTCGCTGTTAAAAAAATTCTACCCAGAATTAAATTTTGTTGTTGGAAGGGAACTCAAAAATTTTACAGGTTACCTCTTGATGTGTTGTGGTTTCTGGATTCATGACAAATATAATCTCATCCGAGATTGTGGTTCAATTGGAGCATCCCGTTTTCGATTTGAGCATTCCAGATAAGTTTCTGTTACTGTTTTTATATTTCTAATGTATCTTAATTAATTGTGAAGAATTACAATTAAGGAAGTAATTAATGAGTGTTAATGTTTAAGTATTAATGAATATAAAACTGTATAAAAAGTTTCTTTATAAGTTGTTGTGTTTTGATAAAAGTGTTATTATTTTGTGTTCTTGAAATTCAGAACAGTATTATTACTTGCGAGTATAGTTATTTGTTTAATTTGGTAGATATGTTTCAAACCTTATTAAATACACAATATTTTGTATTAAAAGAAACATTAATTTTATTATTATATTTGAAGTATTATAGTATGTGTGCGTGAATTATATGTAAAGACCATTATGAACGATAAGTAAAGTATCTGTTACTTTTGAATATTATATTTCTTAATTCTGAATATTTGAGAAAATATCTTCTTAACAGTGAGATAGTGTTTTAGAATTGAGTATCGAACAGAATTTAATTGTCTGATGACTGTGCATTTTCATGGGATGATACTTTTGTTTTGATTTAAAATACGAATCAAGGCGCCGCAAACGACCGTTGTCATTGCTTTCATAAACGCCTCTCCGTCTGGAATTTCAATATCTACGAGTTCAGTATATATTAATGCTCATTTTTATTTTTATTTTTTCCTCATTCATTTTCTGTTTTGAATCCTTGTGTTTTATTCCTTTAGTAAGTGGTTTCACTGAATAAAGAATGAAAATATATTTTTTTCCATGTATATTTAAGGTTATATATATTTAAGGTAACAAAATAATTATTAATATTTTGGTAAAAGGTATCACAATTGATATTTTAGAAAATTGAAGAACTTTAAAGTTAAAGAAATAAAAAGTCTATAAAACATTTTGTTATTTATATATATATAAAATATTCTTTGAATGCTTATGATTAAGTTATCTTAATTAATTCATTTTGATTTATTGAATGTGAAATCAAAGTATTGATAAAATATAATTTATAAACAAAGGTACATTTAGTGATTATTGATAATTGTAAAACGAAAGTAAAGAGTCATAAATGAAACGAAAATAAAAGTTTCATGGTAGAATTTTGAATTGCTTTGTTTGGTTTTGTTTCATTTGAAGTATATAATAAGAGTGAATTCTTAGCAATTTAGTAAGATTAATATAATAAAATTAATTTGATTATTTTATGATGGTGAATATCGTATATGAATATTTCAAGTTTATTTACAATAATTAAAGAGTTCATTTTATTTGCAATTAATGTTTGCATAAATAATTATAGATTACACTTCACTTATATTTAAAGTTAAAAGGTTTATATTTTAACATAATATTGTATTTAAGACTGATGGTGTTTACATTTCGTTTTAACTAAAATAAAGAATCACATATTAAAAAATCATTTCAAAATCGGTTGACAATAACTTCAGAACTATTAAAAATAAAACACATGCAAAAATGTCATTCCTTGGGAAAGGGAAAAAAGAGGATTTGAGAAACCTCGCTATAGAAATGGGGCTGGGGGTAGCAGATGATCTGAAAGTAATTCAACTGAAAGATATTATAACCAAATCAAAATATTATGAAGAAGAATTCGTGAAAAATATGCTAACTAATATAATAGAGGAACGGCTCGAAAAAGAAAAACAAGCTGAATTCGAAAGAATTGCCCAGCAAGAAGCTGCTAAGGAAGAAAAACTGGCAAAAGAAAAGGAAGAGGAACAACTACGCATTGAAAAAGAGAGAGCGTATGAATTGCAACGCTTAAAACTTCAAGTGGAAGCTCAGCAGGTACTTTCCTCCACTGCCACAGCTCTTCCCCGTGAAACAAAGAAAACAAATTGGGATCTAAATCGAATTCTCCCAAAATTTAATCCCAATAAAGATGAAATAGGGCTCTATCTGACAGTATTTGAACGTCAATTAAAATTAGTGAATATACCTGAAATGAATTGGATGCCGTACTTGATAGGCTCATTGCCAGCTGAAATAAATCAATTAATTGCTAGAGAAAATGAAGAAGATGTTAAAGACTATTCAAAGGCGAAAGAGATGCTCTTGAAGCGTTATAGACTTACATCAGATAGGTTTCGGCAGTTGTTCTCGCAACATAGAAAAGGTGCAGAAGCAACATGGAAGGACTTCTATTTTGAAATTAAATCGTATTTCGAAGGATGGATAAAAGAGTTGAATATCATCACTTTTGAGAAATTGCAAGACTTAATTATAGCTGACCAGTTAAAGAAAAGAACACCTCTAGAGATTAGAGAACATTTTGTTGATCAATGGTCAGAGCTGACCATTGATCAACAAAATGACCTTTAGAACTTGCAGACCTTTAGAACAACCTTTAGAACTTGCAGAAAAGCTTGACAGTTATGAAAATGTAAGACTGGGAATGAAGAAAAATTCCCCTATCTTTGCTAAGAAGCCAAATTTCAAAGAATATGTTAGATTTGCTTCAGAGAGAAACTATAAGCCTCCTAACTTAAAGGAAAATGACAAAATCAAATATTCCAACTATGAAAGTCCAAAATTTACTAAAGACAAGCCAGAAAGAAGATTTTCTGTTCATTGCTAGGGATGTGGTAATCCTGGTTTCATTCAATCTAAGTGTCCAAATTGCAACAAACTAAAAGAAGAGACTAAAACAATTGATAATGGTGCAAAATTGTATACCGCACAAGCTTCAGATTCATTGTCCAGCTCAATTTTTTTTAACTATTTGTGGTGAAAAAGCAGCTTTTTGTGCCGACACAGGTGCATCAAATTCTATTGCGGGAGAGAGATTTTATACTTTATTGAAAGAGAAAGGTTTCAAATTTCAAAAGAAAAATATTACAATGGTACTTGCCGATGGAAAAGAAAGAAATGTCCCTGCTTTAACAACAGTAAACAACGTAAATCTTAATGCAGAGGGAAAGAAAGTTCGCATGAATTTTATTGCGTTACCAAACGCTAAAGGCAATAGAACATTGCTTGGCACTGACTTTCTCCAGGCTGCTGGTATTGTGCTTAACATCCAGAATGGCACTTGGCATTTTAGTGAATACCCACACAGACATTACCCATTTTATCGTGAATCATCCGAAACCGTAAGTATTTCAAAAGTAATAATGTCGCAGAAATTAACTTCTCCTGATATATCTGCTAAAATTTCAGAAACCTCCAACTCCGTGAAATTGAGGAATGATGAAGGAAAACACTTGACAAGAGAACAACGACACAAATTAAATTCATTACTTGAAGAATTTGAAAATAACTTCAAGCCAGGGGGAGAACCTACTCCTTTTATTGAACATAGAATCCAGACTGGAAATAGCCTATTTGTTGCTGAACCTCCATATAGAATGACACCTGCAAAGAAAGAGTTGTTGAAGAAAGAGTTAGATTCCTTACTAACAGAAGGAATGATTGAGGAATGTGAATCTCCTTATGCAAGTCCTGTGGTATTAGTACCTAAACCAAACGGTACTATCAGATTGTGTTGATTACCGCAAGTTAAACTCAACGACTATTCCGGATAACTATCCACTACCTAGAATGGGTGATTTATTAACTTCCCAAGTCGACGAAATACATGTCTACGATAAACTTAAAATCTGGTTATCATCAGGTTAAAGTTCATGAATCAGACCAAGAGAAGACTGCCTTCATCTGTCCATTTGGAACTTTTAAATTTTTACGTATGTCTTTTGGGTTGCGCAACGCACCCGCGACTTTTCAACGTCTCATTGATAAATTTAGATCTGGTCTCAAAGATGTTTTCGCATTGTCATACCTTGACGATATCATTATCTTATCAGAAACTTTTGATGAACATTTATCAGATTTATGAAAAGTGTTTGAAAGACTTTCTATATTTAAACTGAATGCTAATAGAAGCAAATGCAATTTTTCTTGTGACAGAGTGAAGTATTTAGGTCATTGGATAACTGAAAAGGGTGTAGAAGTGGATGTTGACAAAGTATCTGCTATTCAAAAAATTCCAACACCAAAATGTGCTAAAGAATTTCAGTTTTTCCTACAGACTTGTTCCTGGTTCCGGAGATATGTTCCCCATTTTTCTGAAGTTGCTAGGCCCCTTAGTGACTTAACTAAAAAGAATAAACAATGGACATGGGGTGTTACAGAGCAGAAAGCATTTGAAGAGTTAAAAAGACGGCTGATCTCACCACCTGTGTTGTCTCAGCCAGATGGATCTAAACCATTCCTCATAAGAACTGATGCGAGTAATTAGGCTCTAGGAGCATTCCTTATCCAAGGAGAAAGACCGGAAGAACATGTGATAGAGTATGCCAGTCGACTGCTCAGTTCGGCAGAAAGAAATTATTCAACTACCGAAAGAGAAGCACTAGCGGTGGTATGGGCACTTGAGAAGTTTCGTGGCTATGTGGAAAATCAAGAAATCATTATTGCTTCAGATCACCAACCCTTGAAGTGGCTTTTGAGTATTAAATCGCCATCCGGACGCTTGGCTCGATGGGCTCTTCAAATCCAGTCATATCTTCTTCAATTCTTTACACTCCAGGAAGATCTAATGTAATTGCAGATCTTCTGTCCAGATCATTTGATACAGAGGACAAATTTGTTTGTAAATTGAACACCGTTTCCATAGATTTACCATCCCGGAAATCTAAAGACATTCGCGAAGAACAATTGAAGGACGAGGATGTAAAAAAGATCATAGACTGCTTCGAAAGTGGAAAGAAAGATGAAAATTATATAAATTGGACTAGTAGAGGTTATCTGATGAATCAGGGAATACTGTATCAATATTCACCTGAAACAGAGTCAGAAGAAGCACAGTTAGTTGTCCCTTGTCACGAGCGAGAACGTGTCCTACAGCAATATCATGATTCTCCCACTGTAGGACATTGTGGAGCTGAGAATACGTATCATAAAATTGCTTCTAGGTATTTCTTTCCTGGCATGAGAAAGTTTATCGCCGAATACGTGAAAGATTGTGCTGAATGTAACCGGTACAAATCTAACAACCAGAAACCTTCTGGATTACTCAGAACGCCTTTTTATTCACAAAGATTTGAGACGTTGGCAATAGACTTATTTGGTCCTCTCCCAGAGACCCCAACTGGGAAAAAATGGATATTTCTTGTTGAAGATACCAGTACAAGATGGGTCGAACTTTTTGCCCTAAAAGATGCCACAGCTGTTAATTGCTCTAAAATATTGATAGAAGAAGTCTTCTTATGCTATGGTTTACCTAGAAGACTTATCAGCGACAACGGTGTACAATTCGTCAGTGCTGTATGCAACAAACTTGTAAGATCCTGGGTATTAAGCAAGATCTTATACCTTTATACCATCCTCAAGCAAATCCTGCTGAACGAAAAAATCGAGACCTAAAACCAAAATTAGCAATTCTAGTTGGTGACGCGCATGATACTTGGGAGGACAAACTACCTATGATACGTTTTGCTTTAAACACCGCAAAATGTGATTCTACAAGTCATACGGCAGCTTCCCTTCAATTCGGAAGAGAGCTTCGAACCACAGATGATGTCAATCATGATATTAGAGCTGCCATTGATAACGATAACTTCGTCGCAGAGATAACACCTTACTTGAGAGAATTTGCACGCCTTACACCCATAATTAGAGAGCGTGTAGAGCAAAAACAAGATGTTAGAAAGGAGTACTTTGACAAGAGGCATAGACACGTTAACTATCAACCAGGAGATAAAGTTTGGATCACTTTACATCCCGTGAGCAAGTCCAAAAACAAAACAAGTAAAAAATTCATGCCCAAGCGTGAAGGACCTTATATCATATTAACGAATAGATCACAAAATACATATGATGTTGCAGATCCTGCTGCCCCTGATCAAGTACTCGGTACTTACCATACTAGTATGTTGAAGTCCTATTAACAATCATATAGAGATAAAGGGCCAGTATACTCTTTGAAAAGTAGAGGAAGACCACGACGACAGCCTCAGAAGCTTCATAATCTTAATTCTGTCTCCTTGCCGGGACGTCGGCGGAGCCAGAGGGGTAGTCTATAGCGCCCCCTGTCTACAACACCACCCGTGACATCACCAACAAGGAAGCGAGTCCCTCTCCAGCAACCGTAGGAATGAGACGTATATCCATATGGCTCTCATGTTTACCCTATCCCTTTAACTTTATATGTTTAGATGTAATTTTGTTTTATTTGTAGTATATGTATCTGTGTTGTGCTCATATTGTACCCTAATTTGTAATAAATTATTTTGAGCTAATTAAGGAACTTATTTCTTTGTTCCTATTAAACCAGATAAGTGCTACATAGCTCAAATATCGACAAAAGTTCCCTATTTAAAAATATTGATTCGAAAAAATTCTTACTAATAAAGTCTGTTCTCAAATGTGTGTGTGAATAAATATGAAGAAACTAAAAAAAATTATATCGGTAAAAAAATTTTCATTAGTCTGATGAAAAATTCAAAGAAATAATAATTTGCTCTTATTCAAAAGACCAAAAAAATTAATAAATATAGAAATTTTGTGTGTTTCAAGATCCTCATTTAAATATTGGCCGACAAATAATTGTTTTTAATTTTCTTTAATTCTAACGTCTTTAGCAAATAAAATATAAATAACTTTTAGAATCTTTATCTTCAATGAAGGTAGAGATGAATTTTTTTAATTTTATTTAATTAAATATTAATTTATCAGAAATTAAAAGAAACTCAAATAATATTTATATTATTTTTAGATAATTAATATTAAACGAAATTTACCTTTTCATAACTTAATATTCTTCCTTTAAAAAATGTTTTAAAAAAATTTACTATTTTTTCACCATTTTGTGTAAATAAATTGTTAAAGAATTTTATTATACTCACACTGTATTTTTTATGTCATATAAATATATATATTAAATAAACTCAAACCTATGTTATTTTATGCTCGTATTTATTTTCGTTAAATTTGTTTGCTCTTTTATTCAGAAAACTATTTTCATCTTGACTTATAATTAGAATTATTTATGAATTTTGCACTTGAACTATTAGATGCTTGTGCTCGAATCATTTAAAAAATTAAAAACTACCAAGAATAAAATAATACATATATATTTAATGGGATTAACGCATAAAGAAATTAAAAAATAATCGTTTATTACAATTAATATATTTCTAAAAATATTTTTATGCACTATTACTAAGTCTAAAACATCTAGAAATATAAATACTTACACAATTATTTCGTACGATCGAATAACTAAGAATTTTATTATTCTTTAATTAATTTAACTTTTAATTAATTTAAACTAATTCATCTATTTTATAATTTTTTAAATTAATTTTAATGAAACTGTACAGTGTTTCTTGCACCATAACGTATAAAACCAAAACAGTCCTTTTAAACTCATTGATTTTATTTACATTTTAAAACTATTAGCGATTCCTTCCTAAAGCACATTTTTATTCTTTATAATGGAACTTTTTTCTTCTGTTCTTCTTGGCTATAAATTATAGTATTCCATACCATAATATATTCGAAAACTCAAAACCACACACACACACACACACACACATAATAATATTTTCAATCTGCCATATTTATAACTTAATATTTATTAGTCATTCTTTATCAAAAATTATTTTTATCTTTACAGTATCTTTTTTTTAACTTTCTCACCGACGAATCAACTGTTAAATTATATTATTCTTCACAAAATTTTAAATATTCTAGAACATGAAAAAAAGTTCAAAATTATACAAAAAAATTATGCAGTCATTTTCATCCATCAAAAATTATTAGCAGCTTTTTAAGAAAAAAATCTTCTGTTAATCTTTTCAAAGTGATATATTTTATTTTATGTTGAAGCATTTACTACAAAATTATATTTTTTGCCACAAAACTCTCTAACAATTAAAACGTGAAAAATGCCCAATAATACATAAAAATATTCTAGTTTATGTTTTAAAGTTATATTATCTGTTTCACTTTCAAATTATTTTTATCCTTCCTAAATGTTTTTCGCTTACATCTTGCATTAACGAACCAACTATCAAATTTTATTACAGCAAAAAGCTCAAAAGTTTCACAAATTTATCTTTCTCTTTTATGTTTTAATTTTACATTAGCTGTTCTTTTTTCCAAAATCAGTTTTATCTATTCGAAAAAAGCCTTTCACTTATATTTATTGTTAACGAATTACTTACCAAATTTTATTATACTCTTCTTAATTCTATATAATAAATGACATAAAAAATGAAAAAAAAAACACACAAATATTCTTTTTCTTGTGTATTAAAGTTTTTAGGTGCCCTTCTTTTTACAAAAAGCAGCCTTATCTTTTACGTTAATATAACTTTTCTCTTGCACTCTATCAGAATAGTTTATGAAATTTATCTAATCTTTTTCTCGGAAACCTATAAAGGACAAAAATGTCTAAAATGTATCTAAGTAATCTTTTTAGTCTTCTTTATTTTGCTTACGAAAACTATTTTTGGATTTATTTCTCAAAAATCTCTTTTATTCAATAAAACATCATTATTTTTTATTTTTCTTATAAAAAGAATATTGTAAATCTTTGCCGGGTATCAAACTTAGTTTCGTTGAGATAATCATACTTCATACTTGTTCTTCACTTCTCAATTTCTGGTAGAATATTCTCTTTATCAACTTCTATCTGCACTGGATTTTGCTCAATTTCATGGAGTGTGAAATAGCATTTTGCTTCTCTGTCCCCTCTTCTCCAGCAATATTCCCTAACCCTTGTTTACTGGCGCTTGTTTTCCCTCTTTCTTCCCCATCTCTCTGCTTCATCCATCATGTCTGATTCAACGAGTTTTCAAAATCCTATCTTTCATTTGTTGACTCTCCGCTCGCAGTCAGCAAGTGTTGCAAATATAACCTCTTTGCTGTTTTCCTAACTCATGACTTTCCTAACTCATATTAAGAAGAGAAATGTTTATCTGCTCCTAGCTATTTTTTTACTGGAAATCCTTTCTTAACGATCTCATTCTAAGACATCAAATATAGATTAATTCAGTACTAGAAAGGTTTCTAAAATGGATCTAAACATAGCAAAATATCATCCACATTACAAATTTAAGAAGAATGACAAACACCGAATTACAATAGTAAGGAGTTGTTTATATATTTATTCCATCATTTGGTAACTTAACATTACAAATTAAATCTAAAATGGAAAAAAGTCACTTTAAATCATTTTAATGCAGACCGATAATTTAATTTTAAGATTAATTGAAGAAAAACAATTTTATGTTAAATTATCTTTGATAATTAAAGACAATTATCAAAGATAAAGCTTAGTATTATCTTTGCATGGTTTATCAATGGCAATTTGACAATTGATGCAGATAACTGCATGGCATAATATTTAGGAACCAATTTTGAGAAAATAATTTGCAGTTTTGATTCTTCCCTCGGGGAGGTTGGACATAATTCAAAATTTACCTTAAATAGTCATTTCTGATCCAATAAAACTTTCGCGTGTTCTTTGCCCTATGGTCACTTGCTGCATACGAAATCTGATTAGATCGGATTTTACATATCAAATTGGATTCCTAAAGCATTAAATATCAGAATTGAAATGAGAACTGAACTCATTTATTTGTGAGCTTAATGCCTCAACAAAAAATGTATGAACTAAAGATTAAAATGGCAATTTTAAAACGTAGAATTTTAATTTCAGGAGAGGTTGATGCTCAAAAATTTATTATAAATTAATTTGTATGCATGGAATATTTCTTTCATTCCATAGAATATACTGATGGGATTTAAAAAAAATAATTCTTTCAATCGATAGCAAGAAGTTTTTTTTATCCTATCTTCGGCATCTCTGACATTACTTGATCAATAAAATGATGACGAAGCCTAAAAAGAATTAAAATTACCGTCTGCAGAGTTTAACTCAAGAATAAAACAATTGTGCAATCCCTGAGATAGTCGCCATCCATATCTCCCTGGTGGCACAGAGGGCAAAAAGCCGAATCCTTGACTCTAATACGATGCAATTGCTTCTGCAGGTAGTCGTGCCCAGTAAGCAAACAAAAGCAAGCGACCTGCAACAGATCGAGACAGGGAAATAGAGATTCTGCTGCTTTTGTTAAACAAGACACTTCACCTCTTACATACAGCTGGATACACGGAAGATCCATTATTTTTTTTTTAATTTACTGTAAATACCTCTTTTAATGTTGGGCAGAGGAGAGTCAGGGCTGTGACACGAGAGAGCCTGCTTTAGTAAGGCTATCAGCCTTCTCGTTTCCAAAACGTTCCAATGATTGGGAATCTACTCGGGTTCAATGCTTTTCCTAGACATTTTAAAGTCAATTAACTTCTTTATATAGGAATGAAATAATGCATTTTTATTATACTTTAAATTTGTATGTGACAAAATAGCATCCTGAGAGTGGATAAGAAACACAATCTTCTATTCAGAAGGACTTCTTCCAATTTATCGATATCTATTGATATTGTAGTTATCTCACCATCACAGTTATCACAACACCTCTCATCAGGATAACTTAATATACTGAAATCTCTGGCAACAAGAAATAAACGTTTTTCTATTTGAAGAAATGTGATTCTTAGTAATGAAATATTCCCTGATGAGATGAAGCCCATTTCTATCTTTATCAGAATTCTTTATGTTTGTATCCAAAATGCTGCTCAAATAGTTTTACTCTCTTCAAAAATTATCTGGTTTTCTGTTATCTGATTTTAGTGTTATCTGATTTTCAGAAAATATCTCATCAATTAATTCAGTTTTGTGTTCATTATTTGACCCACCAAAATATCAACACACCTTGACTGATATGACTATCTCCTTAACTTAACTGAAGTCATTGTACCTGCTCTTGAGTATTTGACTTAGCTTAATTACAAACTTATCTAGAGGTGCATCGATTGTTGCATAGTATTTTAAAGATAGAAAGTCAAAATATTTTCAATATCTTAGCGCCATCTGGTGATCTAAATTTTAACTCGTAGGGATTTTTTGCAAATTAACTTAAGATGGTTGGTTTCTCACTGCTCAGAACTGAAAGATCAATTTTAGATTGTGCTTAAATTATTTCGGACAAATTCAGCAGTCATGTGCAAATTAAGAGTTGAATGCCTGAACTGTTGAAGTTAACTGGAGCGCTACAACGCAGTCACTGAGAAAATAAACTTATCGAATGAAGTGTAATAATTAATGTAATTTCGTTGTTGATATTCAACATTAAACACTCTTTGGTTATCCTAGTACTGAACGGCAGCGTTCTTATCATTGGTGTTTCGTGGGTCTTATACCTGATCCAGCGGAAAACTCTCGGAAACTCTAATGCATTCATTATAATACGATATAGTAAAAACATAGAACAAACGTCAATTTCGTTATGTGACCGTGATTTAAAATAATGAAAGGATCAAGAGAGTTTAACAGCTTTTTATTTGCCATAAATAATGCAGCTAAAAAATTTGGACATTCACTGATGATTGTTTTTACGAACCTCTAGTTTACGAGCTCTTTTTTTACGAACTAGTGACTATTTTCTAACCTGACACTGAAAACACAATGATAATTCTGACTCCCATTTGCAAGTAGTTTCTTTTTACAAATTTTTGTTCCTGACATGTAGTTTTCTCGGTTTATTTTTTTATATTTAATATCTGATAATTTTAAATTTTTTATGTAACAACTACTTCTTTCTTGAACATCGAAGTAACACGTGAAGATAATCCAGATACTGTCAAAGTAGCCAAACATTTGATGGAGAAGAACTGTGATGATGAACTCGACTCGTATCCTCCCCCGTACATAAGAACATCGGAAGGGGAAGAAAACTTCTCCTCATACACTGGAACAAAGAAAGGGTTAAACTCCGTCAAAAAAAACCCTTTGCTGCCGAAAATTTCTTTTGAGAATTTTTTCGAATATAGACTTACGTGTGATATATATATATGGTAGAAATATAGAATGAAAAAAGCATTGAGAAAGTGAAGAATGTCAGAAGGAAAAAGAACTTTCATATACTGAACAAAAAATGATATAGTACAAAGACCGCCTGTAAAACAAGCAGCTGAATAAGTAACATGAAAAAGTACTGTTTTTAGTGATAAAAACAACGAAATCTTTAATACATTGGAAATATATTTTTTAAAATATAGTTTTTTAAATATAGAAAATGATAATTACTTTGCATGTTTTCCCTCAATAAAATGAAAGTACTGTTTTTAAGTATGAATCTTATTTTGCATGTGTTTCTTCTTAAGTGCTTTTGCGAAGTAATTTTTTCTAATATCGTATTTTATTCCTAAAGAAAGTAGTCAAGTAAAATAAATTAGATCATGATAATCTAATAAATTATTTTTCTACTTTATGAGCTTTATTTTACGAATTATTCTTCCAGTCCTTATGAATTTGTAAAAACTGGCGTCTACAGTAAGTTACTAACTCTCATAAAGTTGCTAATGCAGAATTGCCTCTTTTTAGAGACCAGGTAATAGCGGTTTCTATGCATGACTCAGCTGATGAACTGATTGAGAAATCCTGCTCCAGTTAAAAAATTCCTTAGGTCTCCAATACCATTTCACTGGTGTCGCCTAAAAAAGAGGCGTCGTCTCAGATATCATCCTTGCCATTTACACCTCGTTCAGATTTAGGAAGTAATTGGCTGTATTTAATAGTTTCGAGTTTTTTTTCGTCAGTATCCCCGTGCTATCATAGAAGGTGCCCTAGCGGCTCCTTAGTTCAGGGCTGCAGTGGGTAAGATCAAACTGCTCTTACCCGTTTCATTAGTGGTCACCAATCATCAATGATATTTGCTGGAGGCAATAAACATTTCGAAGTCTGCACTAGGTGCTCTTCTGCACAAGCCTTTCCTGGTCATGTTTCATCTTTTCTGAGACTTACCATGAAAGACCTGGTTCAAGATCCACTATTAGTACTGGATTTCTTCAGGGTGCATGAATTCACGGACTTGGTTTAGCATTACTGGTTACTGGGGTGAGAAACAACAACAATTTTTTATATCGGTAAAAGTAAGCACGCATACATAGCAGCGCAAGTGAGACAGGGACTGTTCTTTAAGTATAAAAGGTTTGGAATACTTGTTCATCGACAAGAATTTCCTCATTTTAACTCTGGTCTCGTGACGAAGTTACACTTGAAATGGAACCCTCCTTTCCACATCCAGGTCACACTTGCTGAAGGGTTTTGGACGTCACAGATGAACGTGGACACGTCCTCAACCCAAGCAGCTGCAGCAACCCTAGTGAGGGAGAGAGAGAGAGGTGTGGTCACCCTCCCATTCACTGCCCTCGGCAAGAGATGCTCCACTTTGTTTATCTTAACAGAAAGGGGCGTGAAGCTATTGATTTTCACAAATAAGCATAAAGAAAGCCTCTCAAAGTAGCAGCTATCCAGAATGACTAAGATGTTGTATTCCATTGTTGACTGCCTTGTACTATTAGGTGTATTCTTAATTTGTAATTTTATCATGTAGGGAATTTTTATTTACCTAAGCAGATAAAACTTACATTATTTTCCTTTAAACAATAACAAATCTTTTCATAATTACATTACACTAACTGGTTTATCATAAACTTCTAATTTTAATATTGTTATGTCTGTTTATTTTTTTATCGCGGCCTAAGCTATACCAGTTTTCTTTAAACAATTACCATTTTATGGATTATATTGTAGTAACATGCTTATAATTAATTTGGTGTTTTAATATTGTTATTCGCCACTTAAATTTTTTATACTAACCAAAACAATATCAATTTTCTTTTGACAATTACCGTTTTTTGACTATGATAACATGTTTAAAATTAATTTGTATTTTTATATTATTATGTCGTGGAAATACTTTTACCCCAGCCGAAATAATATCTTTTTTCTTTGAACAATTATCATTTTATAATTATACTGTACTAACATGTTTATAATTAATTTGTAATTTTATTGTTATATCTGTTATATTTTTTTTTATTTCAAGATAAACAATATCTATTTTTGGCATAAAAGTTGTATAATTCAGGATGCCAAATTCTGAAATTTTTTGATGATGAAGAAATGTTGTTAAGAGGATGTGTTATGACGTGCGCTATGACGTAAATACTAGATTTGCCAAGCTAGAATTTTCTGTATAATTCTTATTGGTTTCCATATCTATGAAATGCTATAAACCAGGTTGCCATATTCGTAAGAAAAGCTGGAAAAAAATCACCTAACTCAGAATTTGGCATCCTAAATTATACGGCATCTCTGCCTTTTTTTTTTTTTTTTTTTTTTGAACAATTTCTATTTTTTGATTATATTGAGCTAACATGTTTTAATTATGTTGTGTAAATATAATTTTAATTTTGTACATTTTTTTTTCATTCCAGCCTGAACATGTATACAATTTTTATTTAAACAATCGATTACCATCCTGAAACGAAACTGTTTCCCACAAAATATTCATTTCTTTAAATTTAATATTCGTTTTTTTTATCATTTTAAATTATCCAAGTAGATAAATCATGTGCCTTTGAATTGTTCCATCAGATAATACATTGGAGAGAGATGCGGAGAAAAAAACTAAAATTAGAAACTAATCATTTCTCTTGACAAATAATACTTTAAACTAACACATTTTTTTAAATTTCTTAACAAAAAATATGAAATATAAAGATCGGAAAAGTTCGTATTTTTAAATGAAAGGTAAAAAAACGATAATACATCACTTTTATGTTTTATGTCGCCTAACATAAAAAAAGATACAGCTGAGTTTCACTTTGAAAAGCATTCGATTCTAGCAGTTTCTCGAATTCCCGAAATTCTCTTCTGACAGTCTTGTTTTCTCAAAATCATTCTAAGTTAACACAAATAACAAAACATCAAGAGTCCGAAAGAAAAGTCATTTTGAGAATCTTTAAGTTTATTTTTTCGTTAATGTCGCCAGTTAGATGTTTTTTTCCCCCATTTTTATCTCCTGTTTCAGATCTTTCTTTTTATATCTTTCTCTCTCCTGGGATGTGTATTCATTCTGTAATCGTTCAATTATTGGAGAATTCCAATGGCATTTCCCATTACATAAAAGCAGTGGATTTCTTTCATTAAAAAAATAAAACTAAGATTTGTTAGTTGAAAGGCTAAAAAGGATAAAATATTAAATTTAATATAAAAAAAGCAAATTTTACCATGTTATTAGACATTAAAATAAATTATTGTTAAATGTAATCTGCAAAGAAAAAATAATAAATTCGGGGTACCTTACAATTTCATTAAAATTAAATTAAACATGGATTGTTTGATTTATCCTTTATACTAGTTTTCTCTGCACTACACCTAATCTAATTGGAATAAGAGGTTTTGGAGCTTCTGGATAAAAAATGCCCTCTGAGGGCAAAAAATGGAACTAATTTTTACCCTCATAAGAAGCCGGAATTTAAGAGGCACTATTTTAAATGTTTTATATAATAAAAATATTTGTTGGTAAAATTATGAAATATTATATAACATAATAAAAATGTATTTAAGTGAAAAAAAACCTCAATTAGTTTGAATTTTCACCAACAGAGGGTATTTTTAATAAATTACCATTAATTTTACATTTACAATAAACGCTATTATTATAAATCATGTTCACAAGAGTGAAATCAGGGACAGTTATTGTGTTTGGAATCGTAATACAAGATATTCCGCTAATGACTCAGAAATGTTTTAAGCACATAGAGAAATAATGTCTTTAAGAAGTGAAGTATATGAACTGTCACTGTTTTTCGGGTGTTTCACATTCCACCCAAGCTAAAGTTTGCATGGATAAAGAGGCCACGTATCAAGAAAGTTGTGCGCCTGACCTCACGTTATTCTTAAGAAAATGGCTGATGAGGAGAGGAGTTTCTGTTGCATAAAAATTGTGAGTGAAAGACATAGGCATGCCTGCAAATATGGCACAATTTTATTTTTAAAGATCAATGCATAACATTCGCATGTGATAGAAAACTGAATTGCTGGCTTTTATTTTCTGGGACATATGACCAGAAAATAAATGCTGCAATGAATCTACACCCCACAAATCCTTTTGGAGAGTTCTACGAAACCTGCAATATTGAACATGAACTTACTAGCTCCCAAATTGAGCAAATACAAGTAGTCACTGAGCCATTCAAATGAAAATGTGCTTCAGCTGGTTTGAGGATATTCTTTGGTCCTTTTGATTAACCTGTCAGAAATTTAAGTGAAAACATGTGTCGAGTCTCAAAATTGTATAAAAGCAATTTGTAACGAATCCTGGTGACTTAGTAGTAGTGGATCACGTTCCCAAGGCACAGGTCTCAAGTTCGATCCTCGGACTAGGCAAAGTTGGATCAGTTTTTTTCCCCTTCCTGAGGACGAAGCATGTTTGGGACTAAATTTTGGGGGGTTTGCGTTAGGTTGACCACCTAACCGAGACATGCTTCCCACCCCAGGGCTTTCGGCCAGGGAAACAGGTATAGGCATTGTAGACCTTGGCGTATATAAGGGCTGTCATACCATTGGGTCCAGTTTATACAAATAATTTAATTAAATTTAATAAATTATAGAACTGAGGGCTCTTGTACAGAACATTTGGCTATAAAATAGGTATCACCATATCAAAAAATTTTAATAATAATAAAACATCAAAATTAATTCCAATTATTTAAAGTATATTTTCAAAGTTTGAAACGGTAAACCTCAAGCACATTAGATATACTTTTTTTCCAATGGCAGATTGTAGACAGTTACCACTGCAACAGAGTCTATTAATCTATTGTTCCCTGATACCAAGGAACCTGCCAGACACAGCGACCTCTTAGACGCCTAGGCGTTGCCCCGGGTGCACCACAGGGGATGGGCCCCCATCGCATCCTCACACATGCCATAGGGACCCGTTTATAGGGTAGGCATCATTCATACTTCATTCACACACACAAGGAAATGACAGACAGGATAGAGAGAGAGAAAGTACATCCATGCCTGAACCGGGATTCGAACCCAGGACCTCCTTAACCGTTGTCAGGCACGCTGACCACTAGACAAGTTCGCCGGCACATTAGATATACTAGAAAATATTTTTTTAATTTCAATATTTAACTACGAATTAGATAATACCCTACTAAAAAATTCTAATTATAATAATAAAATATGCCGAAAATCTTTAACTATATCAACGGCAGAATTTTTTATTTTCAGTTTTCTTAAATATTATATGCTTTAAATAATATTAAAGCTCAATTTCTTTGTTTCAGCATATTTCTGTTTAAACTTATATATTTTGTAAAAAGCAACAAAATATGTAAAAATAAGATAACCATATATTTTTCTAGCTTCAGCAGTCAGATGTGTAGTGACACTATCGTTTTCAATAACAGCAAACATGTTAAAAAGATTTTAACTATTCCGAGTGTAGTTTATTCAGTTTCATTTCGCTTCTTTCAATTACGTCCAAGTTGCCCTTCCCTTCTTATATTAAATATTATAATTAACTATTAGGTAGGAATAAAGATATTCTAACAATTTAACTGAAGTAATATATTAGAAATAAATTTTTGTGCCTTTATCCAAACATTTATGACTGACTGTACAAACTTGTATAAAGAGATTACAGTTATTATGAGACTTTCAAGCATAGAGGCACTGAGAGATATTAAGGAGTTGGAAAAAGGCACTCTTTATACTTGTAAGCACCATCTTACTAGATGCGCATACCAAAAGCAGAAATATAACATTTACCATTTGGCTGTTTTACAACACTGGCTACAAATGAATCTAGTACATTCTATTTTAAAGTCATGGTGAAATCGACGCAAACTTATTTTGATATTGTCATTTGTGAAACTTGGACAAGCGAAGCTCATAATCCGAAATTAAGTCAGAAGGTTGAGTCTATCGTTTAACTAGAGTACTTCGAAGGTGAAAGTACAGGGGTTGGACAAAAATATGGAAACACCTTGTGAAATGCATGTTTGAAAAAAAAGATTGATTTTAATGAAATATATAGGTGACGCTGGCGTTTTCGCCTATTGACGCCACCTATACAATTTCGTAAATGCGCTGCACAGTTCGGTCATTGTCGGTGCACTGTTATGAGAGGTTGTCATTGCATCATGTCAGAGTTAACAGACTTCGAACGTTTGAAAATTGTTGGAGAGCGTATATTAGGTGCTTCCGTGAGCAAAGTAGCGGAGGTGTTTCGTGTTTAAAGAGGTAGTGTATCGAAGATTTATTCCGCATATTTGAAATGAGGAAAACATCACCCGCTAAATCACAGCGAGGACGAAAATGCGCCCTGAGTGATCGTGACAGACCCTCATTAAAGAGATTTATCACGAAAAATAAGAAGACCACAGCTGCAAAAGTTACTGTTGAAATGAATGTCATGTTACCAAACTCTGTGAGTACCAAAACAATTCGAAGTGAGCTTCCTAAACAGGGAATTGCTGGCTATGCTGCAACTGAAAAGCCATTCATCAGTGATGTTAATGCCTGTAACAGGAAAAAGTGATGTTCAAGTCATAAAACCTGAACTATAGAGGAGTGGAAGAGAGTAGTATGCTCTGATGAGTCTTCTTTCCCATTGTTTCCCACTTCTGGCCGAATTTACGTCTGGAGAACACCATCTCAAGCCTATAATACAGACTGCTTGTTGCCAAGAGTGAAACATGGCGAGGGTTCCGTGATGGTTTGGGCAGCCATATCCTGGTTCTCTGCTGGCCCCATGATAACTCTGTCAGAGTAGATTACTGCCAAGACTTATGTGAACAGTTTATCCGATCAAGTCCATCCCATGGTACAAACTTTGTTCCCCAATGGTGATGGTGTCTTCCAAGATGACAAAGCCCCTGTTCACACATCTCACATTGTCCAGGACTGGTTTTCTAAGCACGAGGATGATTTGTCGCATCTCCCCTGGCCACCACAGTCACAAGACCTGAATTTTATTGAATCTTTTTGGTCTACATTGGAGCGGAAAGTGAGTTCTCGCTATCCATCGCCAGCGTCGTTATCTGAACTTGCCACCGTTCTGCAGGAAGAATGGTAGGATATTCCCTTGGTAAACATTCAGGAACTGTATTCATCCATTCCGAGAAGACTGCAAGCTGATTTGAATGCCAATGGGTTTCATACACCATATTAGGTAAGGAAACATGTTTTTTTAAGGTGTTTCTATATTTTTGTCCAACTCCTGTACTTTTTAATATTATACATTAAAATGCACACAGTGAAGTGTTACATTTAATTTGTTTTCAGTGAAAAAAAATCGATCTGTAAAAAACTATTTTACATAAAAATAATAAATTAGTAGAAATAGGTAAAAAAAAAAAAAAGCAAAATTTTAAATTTTGCCATTTTACCATTTTGTTTATATGGGTGCCATCCCGCAGCGATTTTCAAAGGTAATTTTGAGCATTATAGGTTCCCGGACAACGACCTAGAGTCTATCCGGGTAGTAAAACTGTGTCTTGGCATTTCGATTCCTTCGGGATTTGATAGTCAAGTTCTTTGAATCGCGAACCATCTGACCTTCACCTCCTCGTGGTGGCTCCTGAAAACGTCAGTTTCTGACAGCTAACGAAGGCAGAGGGACTTTTTGAGCTGACAGCCTTAAGCTCGACTTATAACGAGTGAACACTGTTTTAACTCGTTCCCCATGACTACACAAGCTGAAAGGGAACTTGGTGTGTGTACAATTCTGAGACTATTAACACCGAGCAAAAATCAGACCTACTTAATTTACTTGAGCTAGAGAGAGACATTCAGAACAATTTAGCTTCAAACAAAATAAGCGCTGGTTTCTAGCAAAAAATTAGGCAAAGACTTTCTGAGATTTTGCACATTGCAATCTCACAGATTGAGAAAAACGCCAATTTGGAAGGAATTACGAAATCAAAAGACACTTTCAGCCTCCCCCAACTTTTGCGGAAGTTTTCAAAAAGAAAGGTAAGCCAAAATCCAAACGGGACTTTAGCAGAAGCAGAAGTCAAAGGGAAAGATCCAGACAAAGGAAGGAGAACGTTGTTCTTAATTATCCAAAAAGGAAGCAACGTCTGAGGAAACGAAAGAATTTATTAAAAACACAATTAATCCTACTAAATTAGGTCTTAAAATTAAAAATTTGAAACAAATTCGCAAAGGAGGTATCTTAGTCGAGACACACACAAATGAGGAAATTGACAAAATTATTGACGTAGTGCAAAAGAGTGATATTACTAAAGATTCACTAGAAACCAGAAAACCAAAACCTAAAAAACCTAGGATAGTTCTTTATAACGTCGATAAAGAAATTCTTAAAAAAGAGATAGCAAAGCGAATTATCACAAAAAATTTACTTAGTGCAGACGCTGAGTTAGAGATAGTACATGGATTTAAAGGTAAATCCGGGAATAATTGGATAGTCATGTTAAACGGACAAAAATTAACAGAACTTAACAATAAACACAAAGTTTTCCTGGGATGGTCTAACATCCAATACAGAGAATACTTACGCGTCACACAGTGCTTTAAATGTTTAAGATTCGGACACAAAGCCACCGATTGCAAAAGAGAAGAAACATGCAAAAGATGCACTGACAATCATATTGACAAAGACTGTAAGAATAAATTTAACTGAATAAACTGAACAGAGAGTAATAAAAAATTTAAGACTAAATATAATGTGGATCACTACGCTAATAGCAAAAGATGTCCTATCTATGAAAAAGAGATAAGAAAAATTATTTCCAGAACCAACAATGAATAAACACGGCAACACGGTTAACTTAAATTGCGCCCATATTAATCTCAATCACTGTAAAGCTGCAAACTCCTTACTCTCTAAAGATTTTAAAAAACTTAAACTCGACATAGCCTCTATTAATGACTCTTACGTCATTGAAGATCACATTACTGGCTTTTCTAAAGACCTTCTATAATTGTGGCCAATAATAATCCCAGAACTGCGATCATCGCCAAAGGAAACATACAATTTTCGCCTATCTTAATTGAACCGAAAACTGTTATCATACAAACTTTTATCAATAATTTTCCTACAATATTCTGTTCAATCTATTGCCCAACTTCAAAGAGATTACAACACTCACTTAAGTCCCTAGAAAAAAACTCTCCATTCACTGTGAAAAGAGATGGAATATTTTTGGAGATTTTAATGCTAAGTCCCCAGTCTTGGAACCACGCACCTCCGAAAAAAGAAGAGAACTCCTTCTGGAACTCACCTCAAGACAGAACTTAATAATTGAAAATAATCCGCAAAGCAAACTGTCCTACCATATCACGCTCGGAGACAGCTGGATTGACCTATTGATTACCAAAAATCTTAAAGAAATTAAAATTGTTAACTGGAACATTGTTGATAAATTTACCACGAGCGATCACCTTCTCATGACCTACTCTCTCTGTAACGCCAAAATTCGTGCTAAACACTACACCAGATGGAACAGTCAAACTCTAGACTTAGACAACTTCACTATAGAACTTAAAGATTTACTCGCAGACTTTCAAATTAAGGACATACATGACATTGACTCCACCATCCACAGCATAGAGAACAAAATCACCTCCCTTTGCAAAATCTATTCCAAGAAGGCCCCCACCAAACGGAATCAGAATTATTGGTGGACAAAGGAATTAACTTGCGAAAGAAGTAGGGTCAGGGCCCTCAGGCGCAAATTTCAATCGCAGAAAGATGAAAACCTTAGACATAAGCTTAAGATTGAATTTAAGAAAGCAGCGGCAATATATAAAAAACGCATCTTAGAAACTAAGAAAACAGCTTTCAGAGATTACCTTAGCAATATTATTAATTCCAATACCTTTGGAGGTGCCTACAAAATCATTAAAAATAAACTTTAAGTTCCTAAATTTAGTTATCAATCCTATTCTCAATAGCAACGAACACAAGCTACAAACAATTCTATTGACTCTATTAATGAAATCCTAAAATACCATTTTCTCTTAACTCCTATCAACAAAGCACCGGGCTTCAATTCTACGTTCATAGATATCTATTCAGAACCTTTTCAATTGGATAAAATATAGGTATGTGCGACCTTCTAAATCTCTGCCTCAGCAAAGGAGTGTTTCCCCGGATTTGGAAAACCGCTAAAGTAGTACTTATCCCAAAAGAGAAGAAGAACTCTCAACTCTGCGAAGCTTATAGGCCCATTTGTTTGCTTCCAGTTTGAGGCAAAATTTTGGATAAAATCCTAATGAATCGCCTCCACTGGTATTTCCACAATAACAGACTTCTTCACCCATTACAATTTGGTTTTCTTAAAGGGAAAAGCACCACCGATGCTACTAACACCATTGTCAACATTATCAAAGACAAAAAGCCTTTACACTTGTCTCATTTCCTTCGACATTAAAAATGCGTTCAATAGTGCACGCTGGGTAGATCTGCTTACAATCCGGCACAAGCATAGAACCCCCAGAAATCTCTATTATTGCATTTACTCATTCCTGAAAGACAGAACCTTCCTTAATGACCAAAATCAGAAAACTTCATATTCCAATGGAGTACCACAGGGTTCCAGTCTTGAACCGTTTCTTTGGTTACTTATTGCGAATGAGCTACTTACACAAGACTTTGGCGAGGGAGCACACTGTCAAGCGTTCGCATTGCCTGACACATTGCCTTATTATTCACTGCTAGTTCCTATTTTAAGTTCTCTAGACTCTTTAGGCGCCCACTAGAGACTATCTCCAACTGGACCAAAAACCATGGGCTCAATTTAAGCATTCACTAATGCAATTATGCTATCTTTGAACTCAATAAAGACATCACAAGAAGACCTGGAATTAAAATTAAGGAACAAAGCCTCCAATATACAAGGAACCTTAAGTATCTAGGACTACTGTTTGACCCTAAACTGAACTGAAGTTCCCATCTTTATAATATCAAAGAGAACATTAACAATCTTAACAATAAAATTGCGAGAATCACTAGGGTTACTTGGGGCATTAAGCCTCAAATACTTAAACATATTTACTTGTTGGCAATAGAAAGTATTATACTTTATGGATGTCAAGTATGGAACAATGGCACCGTCAAGATGAATAGAACTCTTCTGCAAATAAAAAGGATTCCGCTCCTTAAAATAACTAAAGCCCATCGCACTACCTCCACTCCAGCCCTCCACATCTTGTCAGGCTGCGTTCCAATTTACCTAAAGGCAGATTCCCTGCAGAACCGCTTTAAACTTTTGAAGTGTGTAGAATACATAAGAATTAATAACACTGAACTTAACCTTAACAATGCGTGGAGTTACAAATTAGAAATTGAACCTCCCTGGAACAGGAAACATATAGATTGGACTCTCAGTCAAAACCACGAGGACCACTATGCCTACACGGACAGCTCCAGGATTAATGGAAGAACTGGCTATGTAGCACTTATCTTCCATGATACCTCCTTAATCCACACAATCAAGACCCGACTAAACGATGAAGCAACAGTTTTTAAGGCGGAAGCAAGAGCGATACTGGTTTCCATCTCCTACGCCAGTGATAACAACATTAAACTCCACATCCACACAGACTCCAGATCAGTTCTTTTAGCTCTATTTTCCCTTGAAGTCATCAGCGACTCCATCTCAGACATTAAGAACAGACTAAGGCAGTCCCCCGAGTTAATCACATTACACTGGGTTAAAGCCCATGTGGGCATCTTTCACAACGAGCTGGCAAGTAAAGCGGCTAAGGAGGCAACTGAGTCTGAAACTACTAGCGAATACACAAAATTCAGCAGGCAACAAATCAATAAACTTTTAGAAGATTGGGAAATTAACAACTGGCAGAAACTCTGGAATGATTCTTCCAAAACCAGAAGACTCTATGGCTTCTGTCCCTAAGTATCTAGAAAATGTCTCTTATTTGATTTCTTTCTGAACCAGATCTACACAGGACATGGTGTATTCGGAAGTTACAGACACAGATTCCACAAACAGACAAATGCCTGCGACTGTGACAATGAGACCTCAGATCCAGAGCATCTTATCCTTCATTGCCAACATTACAATGACATTAGAAACATTCACTTTCCATCCCATTTCCAGAACATCCCGCTTGCACGCCTTCTCTCGATCCCCTCAGCATAGCAGTGCATGAAAGAAATTCTACAGAGGGAACTTCAAATTAAAATGGACTCCACCAATTGTAACACAAATGATGATTAAATTATTAATGTCTCTTTCAATCTTGTAAACTTTGTAAATTTATATATATTTTTATTGTCATATCATTATTTTGTATATATCATGTATTGTAAATAATGTCTGTTGAGCCACCAAACAAGTCTTCCTGTCAGAGAGATCACAATGAATTGCCCCACTATATATGATTACCTCTTGGAATAATTCTCCACAAATTTGAGACCCTATTCCAGGATTTTTAGCGATTGTTTTCTCCTGTTTTTATCCACCTTTCGCACACATTGACTGAATTGTTGCGCAACGTTCCAACACCGTATACCTTCGGGTCGGCTGGTGCCTCTTTCACGTTACCATTTTGTTCATATAAACTTTATTGTTGTAGTTGTTATTTATGATTCTTGGACAAGCCAAGCTTGCTTTACCGTTGGCTATGCAAATTTAAGTCAGTAGAGTGTCTTTCGTTTAACCAGATCACCATAAAGATGAAAGTACGCTCTAAACAACTCCGATAGATGGCGTCACCAGAGTATTTATTTCCTCAATTTTGATATTGACCTGGAGGGGGAAGAAATGTTCTCCAGACCATTACACCCATGGTAACTGCTCAACAACCGGACACAGGATTTTTGATTCTACAGATCTAACGAGCACGTATATCGCTTGTATTCGGTGGGTCTTTTGTGGCAATAGGACTCAAACTCAGGCCTTCCAGACGGAAGACCGATCGCTAACCACTAGGAACCATGGCACTTTCATTTTTGGGATTACGCAGAGAACAGTCTAATTATCTAAAAGCTATGTAAAGCATTTTAGTAAAGCAAAATTTTAGTAAGCTATGTAAAGCATTTTAGTATCAATCCTGTACATGACTTTCCTGGAGTAATTTTCATAAATAAAATTTTCTTTCATGCGTCTCAAGGGAGAAAACTGAGAAGGCTCTCATGCACCCACTTTGACAGACACGCATAAAAACGGCAGAAGCACAACCTCTCTTGTTGTTCAGCAGTGAATAAGATTAGACCAGGCATCTTTCGCTGTTACGAGCTGTTTCCTTGTACTAAGCCAAGGTGAACCCTAGTGTAGAATCGTTGGGCATTCACTTCTAGCTAGAGAAGAAACTCTAGAAACTTCCAGGCACACACATCGGAAGACGTGCATAGAGTTACTGGTATCGAAGTCGGTACCTTATGTTTGGAAGATTGCTGCCCTATTTCGAAATCGCGGTAAATTCGTTAAAGACTAATCTGCAAAAATGGGTAAAAGGAAACTTTTTGCTATATACTTAGTTAAAGATGTAATAATTATTAGGTGTGTGAATAATATCCAAAGTCTTTAAAAAAAGATTCCGCATTGCAGAAACAAAATTTATCATTTAAAAAATTTTTGAAACGTTCGAGATAATCTTTCGCAGATTAAAAGAAAAATGTTTAATTCTCTCTCCCTCTCAATCAATAACTTTCTCTCATTAAACAAATGTTTCAAATCGGAATAATTTATCCTTTCAAGAACACAAAAAACTAAACAAAGAATCTTTTACAAAAATTGCTTCAATTTTTATTAAAAAACATTTTTTAATTCCTGACATCCAACAAAAAATTAATGTCAGAATTTTTCAGTCCTTTCTCCTAAATTGTGACTGCAGCACAATTAGATAAAAAAAAATGCACGATTTATTTCGAAAATTTATTTACCATTTATTTCTTTAAAAACATTTAAGTTCGCGATAGAACACCAAGAGAAATCATATTTGTCAGATATTTTGACAGAATCTTTTCCAGTAAATGTTACTAATTAAGAAGCTTATTTCAATCTTTTTTTATAACTATTTTTAAATTATTTCATATATAATATTTATTTACTGCAAAAAACGTCAAAATGAGAATAATAATAATTTCAAAGCTATTATCTCTATTTTAACAAAGTCTTACACAAATCAAAGTGGTTAATTCCTTTATTTTATAATCTTCAATTATTTTAAACTTTAGAAGAATAAATAATAGGTTTTTTAAATACACGATGATTGTTTTATCGTAGAACATGCCCTTAATTAAAAGATTTAATACATTTTTCTGATGTAACTTTAGTAACGTCTTAGATCGTTAAAAAATCTGTTAGATATCTTCAAAAAATAATGTAACCCTCTTTGCTAATTGAGCAATGATGACTTCAGGTTGAGATCCTATACTCCCACGTGAAAAATGTAAACAGAATTCTACTATGTCTTGATCCGTAATGAATGCAGATGCGTGCGCAGCGAAACTAAATCTTGTAAATACATCAGTCCTCCTATAATGTTTCTTAATAATAAATAGATAAATAAATATACGAGGGTCACTCTGAAATATTTAAGATATAACTAAGTTTTTAAAGTCATACTTACAAAATTTTAGGTGTGTTCAAAGTAGTCTCCTCCAGCATCAATGCACTTTTGTAGACGAATTTTCTACAGATTAAATGCCTCAAGCCATTCATTTCTTGGAATTGATGAAACAAATTCATTTATAGCCACATCAATCTCTTCTTCTGAATGAAAACGACGTCCACGTAAGTTCTTTTTCAGATTAAAGAATAACCAAAAGTCGCACATAGCTAGATCAGGTGAATACGGTGGATGTTCGATAATTTAAGATTGTTTTTGTTTAAGAAACTCAACTGTTCATCCGGCTGAATGTGAAGATGTATTGTCATTGTGAAGCATTAGTCCCCTAACATTCAGTTCTTGTAGAATTTTTGGAAGACATTTAGTGGTATACCAGTTTGCTGTTACTGTCTTTCGTCCTTCCCACTTGATGCCTTTGACCAATTCCGTCCTTCTGAAGAAAACGGCATACATCACTTTTTTCAGTGCGCTTTGTTTTTTCACCATTGTCGGCGTGGGATCATATTCAAAGACCCATACTTTGCTTTCTTAATGTATTGGAACGTCAAAAAACGGTATGTACGTTTCATCACATGTTACAATTTTAAAAATGATGCGGTGGCTACCATCATTTAGCAGTTTATGAGTTTCTTTACTGATTTTGACACGCTCCTCTTTTTGGTGCTCGATTAGATTATGGGGAACCCAACGGCAAACTACTTTTTTCATATGTAATTCTTCATGAATGATTTTGTGTATGGCTGTGGATCCAATGTTAAGTTCCTTCTGTATCATTTGATAGGTACAGCGATTATCATCCATTAACATTTTTCCTATGGCAGACACATTATCCGGGATTACTGCTGACGGCGGCTTTCCTGTGTATTCTTCATGCTGAAGAAAATTGTGACCTCTTCTAAATTCTCTAAGCCATCTGAATACAGTAGCACCAGCTACTGTATTCAGATTCATCACCAAACGCTAATTGCAACTGTTGAACGCATTCCTCTTTATTTAATCCTGCTATAAGATCATAGAAAATCATATTGCGAAAATATTCTCGCGTCATCTCCATTTTATCTTCTGCTTAAAATTTATTCTACGCTAAATAATTTGAAGTAAGTCAGTAAAAAGTCGTCTCCTGTGTTAAAAAATACTTTGTATTTTAAAATTAAACCGTTACTTTTATTTTGTAAATTCTCGTCTGCGCATATTTAAAAAATTTCAGAGTAATCCTCGTATTACAGAATTTTTCTTTGATCATGTGTATTATCGATGGAATCTTCCTGGACGAATCCCGGGACGAATAAGGGAAGAGTAAATTTTCTCTGTAACCGAAAAAATCAACACATTTCAAAATTAGTATAGTAAAAACATTGATCATCTCAACTTTTGTTTTTTAGATTTAAACACTTTGACCTCTACTCTATTTGACTAATTACTGTGAGTTTAATGGTCTGGAGAAAATTTCCGCACTCTTCAGATCAATATCAAAATTGTAGGAGTCGATCACCTGATGGTTCCATCTATCGGTGGAGCCTTAGAGCAAAGTCGTATTTTCACCTTCGTGGTGCTCTGGTTAAAAAAATACGTACTCTACTGACTTAAATTCGCTTTGCCAACTTCATGAGAAGTTTGACTTGGCAAAGTGTGATAAGTAACAACAACATTCGACTGGCGAAAAAAAAACTTATGATACGTGTGTAAAATGAAACTTATAGCATGTAACACTGGACAGTAATTAAATTCAAAAATAAAAACCAATTTATATTTCCTCGTGTAAAAGTTAATTTGATTGTTAATTTAAAGTAAATTGGAGTAAATATGAGTGTAACATAAAAAAAAGGATCATTATTTCTTTGAGAGAAGTTATTATATCACTTGCAGAGTCCATAACAACTACCCAAAAGCTTGAAACTACATTTCAAGAAAAAGCCAGCAGATGGCAGAGTAATCCGCGTTCCTGTCTGCCAGGCTGTTGATCCCGGATTCGAATCCCTGTGCTGGTTCCCTTCCTTCTGTATTTCTTTGTCTTTTCCCTGAGGTGATGAATGAATGTGTGTCCCACCCTTTTAACAGATGTGTGGTGGAGTCACGTGGGTAATGTTACTCATCTTCCTGACTCTCTTCCCATCGGGTAACGATTAATGTGTTGGCCTTGTTGTTGCGAAGGGGTAGTCAAACAATGCCTGCCGTTAGGGGTAACAAAATATTTTGAGAAAATATGAGATTTCGAAAAGTAGCGACATTTAATTTGTTATTTACTATTTATTTAGCTCTGATCAAAATTCTCTTGCATAATGCAATGTACTAGATCAGCTAAAGGAAATCGAATAAGATGTTGAAGGATATCTAATAAGGAAATGTCCATTATGCAACGAAGTAATTAAATATTGAAGTTGGTGCATATATAATTTCAGTCTACGTTATAACTCATTTCTGATCAGTGGCCTATTGGGAAAACCAAGAACACGTTCTTAGAAAAGTCAAAGACAAAACGTGTGCAAAAATAAAAAATAAATATCTTTATTTTTGTAATTTTGGAATGTAAAAAGAAGGGAAGATCTATAAAATTCCGTATGTTTTTCTCTACTTCAAACAATGATATATAAACGACTGTTTTAAAGGAAGGAAAAGAACTAGACAACTTCATTCTTGAAGTGAGGATAGTTCCTGACAGAAACTTTAGCTTACAGCTGACAACTTTAACTGACAACTGAAACTTTAAACTTTAGCTGACAGAAACTTATATTACTTTCTTGATTACTGTGTTATATAAACAATTCTACAACGAGTTCAGATCTGTATTAAGTACAGTTTAAATTTGTTACAGACAAATATGAAATGAACAGAGACCAACCTGATATAAGTTTCATTTTACTGAGTGCAATCATAAACTAATATAGTAAAAATTTTAAGAAAAATTACAAGAAAAAATTTCAAAAAGAATAAGTATTTTTATAAGTATAATAAAGATAAGAAAAGTGAATAGTTCAATCGAAAAATATTATTCTTTCACTTATTTATTCAAATTATATTATAACAAATATTTTTTCTTATCAATAGAAATGTATTTTCTTAGTAATATAAATAAAGGACATACTCTATATTTTAAAATTAACACTAACTCTTTTATGAGTATAAAATTAGTTCCCTATTTATTGAATGTGTATTCATATTTGTAATTTATTAAAATTATATTTATTACTTAATCAAAATTATTACATTATTTATAAATACTAAAAGCTAAATTGATTAAAATGTAAAACGTTTTTATTGATAATTATTTCATATGTTTCTTTCAGCCATTTTTTATAATTCATTCTTGAAAATTTAATAATTAATATAACTATATTAGTTTATAATTAAACTAAATATCAACTTTGTTTAAGAATTAAAATAATTATTGAAATTGATGTTGCAATGAGATTTTAAAAAGGTTAGATTGTGCATTCTATATTGAGAAATATATAAATGACTCATTATGACGATTATTAAATAGAGAAACCTTTGATTATGTGGTCAGAGGAAAATCTAGCTTTAGAAAAACCAATTAAGCGAAGAGAGGAAGCCCAAATTATTCTCAAATAATTAATTTGCTGATGAAAATGAAGGATTCTATTCAGCAGTCATTTTCTGGATCATTAAATGCAGATTCCGAACAGAATTCTGGCTTCAGGATTTTTATCCCGAAAATAATGGTTCCCCCTGCCCATTAAAATATTGGTTCTCTAATTGTTGGGTTGGGAACGGAATGAATTATTCTCCACCTCAGCCACGGCGGGGGCGATGACTGAGCACTTTCCCAACTGCTCGCCGACTTCTTTTGTCTTCGCATGAATTCGATAATTAGCTCCACGTGGAGTCAGCCTTTAGATTCGATTAAAACAGAATGAGGATTGTTGGGTTTGAATGCATCCAAAGCTTAAAATTCAGCTTTAAAATAATATTTATAATAAAAATACTTATAAGACATTTTTTTTAATTTTAATTAATTTTTACAATTTTAATTAGCTAATTATGGTTTAGTTTGTATCCACGGTGTCCTTTTCGCACAATAAAGGGGTAGTTGGACACATTTTATTTCATACATTTTCTAAGCCTTTAAGCATCCATGTCCGAAGCTAAATTCAATTAAGATATGCTCACGGTGCTATATTTCTGCCTTGTGAAAGCATTGGAATGAAGGCAATTGCATATAAGTTTTAGAATCCGAGGTGGTGGTGACCTAGTTTGTTAGGGTATTTGTTCCTGTTATCGGAAGGTAATGAGTTTGAATCAAGTTTATTTGGTTGCCATATTGGCTAACTGTGAATAACTCGCAAATCAGTTAGTGGCGATTCGGCGAGAAAAAGGCATCACATTCTCGTATTCATTAATAACCGGAGAACACACAAAAAAAAAATTCTTGCTGTATATGACAACCAAAAACTTTCTTGAGGTTTGGTTCAGGTTCTTCCTCTGGGATAGCTTTTTACTCATTATAGCATATGAGGTAAGAAATTACAATTTAGGTAGGTATTGAAGAATAATTTTCTATCTTTATACTAATTATATAAAGGCCTATTGTTCATTTTGAAAGGCGAATGTTTTCTGTATAATGATTTCTAATTATCTCATTATTAAGAAATAAATTATAAAACAATAGTTCCTTGATGCACTTTTCTGATGAAACTAGCCTTCTGGTGTTCAGTTAAACATTCCCTGAGTTCAATACCTACAACTTTAGCAAGAATTCTTGTAAAGATTAGAAATCCATTTTAAGCTGTTAATTCCGGCTGATTTAATTCTCGTCTTATTGCACCAGCGTATTTCCCAGGCGCTAGTCCACAGTTGGGTTTCACCTATTAGTTGGAAACATCCTAATGAAAATCTTTGCTTAGAATCAGGAACCAAGCAGAAAAGCCCAAATATTTGACATCCTATCCACAGAGATATCATTTTCTCGAAAGACATTGCGACCGTGATCATTTAATATGTTCTAGCTGCCTTCAGCGAACATTGTAGATCTTCGGTTTAGTCAAAATTAGAACTCACTATTTTACGATAGAAATGAATTAAAATGGAGTCTTATCTACTACATTACTCTCTATTGAAAATAGAAAGCCAAGAAGGAGTGGCCAAAAAATAATACAAATTTCAGGTGAACTTTAATTAGTTACGCAAATGATGCGAAATGAGCAGCTCTTCAGCACACGTAGGATAAGATTCAAGGTGAAGAACCGACAGAATGGGCAATAATCACATCGTTATTGCTAGTTGGAAAATAATCTTTGAAAATTTGTTCTTGTCTCAAAGCATGTCTGTAATTGCACAGAATGCCAGGCCATAGTATACAGATTCAGTGCCAGCAGAAAGACGAGTTTAAGAGAGACACGGTGATCGGACTGAGAATGGCAGATATTTCCTTTCGGCAAATCACAGTTGGCAGACACCAAGACGTGTCCACAGAGCACAGACTGTGGTGAAAATGGTTGAAACAAGGAGCTGTGGAACGTTTGCGGGTGACGTCAGAACGTATCGATTGACGTGTTGGGTGACAGGCAGTGGTGGCACCGCGAGGTACGTCTACCGAAATTCTGCTGTACATGCAAAACAAACTAGATGTTTCCATATGGAGCACAGCCATTTGCCATTGATTGGTTGTTAGTGGCGCGCGCTGGTGGCGTTCCTTATGAAGATTCTCATTGACCCCATAGCATAGACGCTAATGTCTGAATAGTGTCGGATTAAAGCGATGAGAATAACGAAGTGGTACAGGACTGTCTTCTCAGGTAAGTTACGCTTTTGTTTCTTCAGTGTTGTAGCGTACGAGTGTGAAATCGACGTGGAAACCTGTGTAAACCTGTAGCAATAGCGAAACACCCCCACTGCGCCACAACACGACATCATGGTTTAGAGCTTCATTGCATACGATTCCAGATTACATCTAATTTGGATTCAGGGAACTATGACAGACCAACGCTTTGGGGATGATGTGCTGTGACCAGTGACACTCCCCTACATTCAAGAAGTACCCAGCGTCCTTTATCAGCAGAATAACGCCCAACCGCACATTGCTCGCATTAGCCAACATGCCCTCCAATTGGTACAGCTGCTTCCCTGGCCACCATGTTCTCCAGATCTCTCACCTATTGAACACGTTTACGATATGATTAGACGCCATTTGCAGACCCTATCACTGCCTGCTTCAGAAGACAAATTTTGGAAATGATTGATATGAAATGAAGAACCATTCCTCAGGACGCCATCCATACTCTCATTGATTCTGTTCCCAGACGGGTTGCTTCGTGTATCACCGACCATAGTAGTCTTATAATCTACTGACCAGACCCAATTCTTGTTCTGTATTTTGTATATTACACTATAATCTTCGTCGTTTCCCTCTTCTGCTGTAGAGAGAATTAATTATAAGATGAGGCCTGTAACAGAAATTTAATTTAGCACATTTAATAAGTCAATATAATTGCATTGCTTCCAGTAAAACAAACTTGTTTAAATTCTTTATTGATTTGTATAAGTGTACCTGTTTGTCACTCTGGTTCGATAATAGACTCAATACGATGGTTAAACGAATCTGATCAGATTAAGCACAAAAGTCTCAGCCATATTTATTGTTTTTCGACTATAACGCTCACCACACACGATATGATTTTGTGTTTGTAGATTTGTTAAAAGAGGAAGAAAGTAACTAAGCACAGATATGGTAAAACTCATCGCTTTCAGTTCGGTTATTCAAAATAAGAGAAACACAGTTATATAAAATAAGAAACATCCTTTAAGGGTACCATTTTTTAAAATGTATTGCTTTGGGCTTAAAATGTATGCTTTACAAATTAAAAAAAGTACAATACATTTCATCATTAAAAATAATTATTTATCTAGTTTAACATATAAGTTTATTTATTATTTATTACTTCGCTCATACTTCCATTAACTTTGCTTAGTTAGAGTTTCATTTTACAGTATATTTGTCTTCATTTTTATACATCAGAAATGTATTTTTATTTTAAGAAGAGTTATCCTAAATTTAACATGAATAAATTAATCACAGAAATGTTCCTAGTTACTGTTCAAGGATTGCGATGAAGCTAACAATAAAACAGTAAGAAACTAAAATTTCAAAAAATTGGTTATTGCAACGGGAATTCCTTTCGCGTCTTTTAATTTTATTTTAAAAAATATACTCAGGAGATAAAGGATTCCTTAAATTAGATAAGGAGGAGTGAAGAATTGTTTAAAAGTTTCTTAGATAAGTATTTTTAGTTATTAAAAAATGTACATTTATGCGTTCATCTGTAATTCCTCGTGAATGATTAAGAGCGAATTTGCACTTTCTAGTTACAGGTAGAACATATGACGATTTATAATTTAAGACAATCATTTCTCCTCAAATTTTTAGACAGGTAAAACCGAAACCATACGAGGCAAATACAGAGGGTATTAACACATTTTTAGAACGATTTCGAGGCCGTTTAATTAATGTTTAAAATGTATAGATTATTTTTTTAAATGTTTGATGCGATAGCCTATTTTTCTGGACTTTAAGTCTTCATCGTGATTTCCATAACGAAGAACTTTTCGCAATATTTCCAGGGGTATTGCTTTCCATTCCTCTTCCACTACTTTCCAGAGTCCATCCATCATGGTGGGTTTGCGTTTAGAAAGAGCCTTTTTTAACAGAACAAAGGCACAATAGTCCATAAGTGAAAAGTCAGGAGACTTCGCAGGGATAAGTTGAAAATGTATACATGCAATACCTGTATTAGTCATCATTTTTTCAAGGATTGCAGTGGTAGTTTCGAAATATGACTTACAGCTTTGTCTTGATGAAGTTTCTCTCTTTGAAAGTCATTGATATAAAGAAGTGGAATTTCTTTTGTAAATATTGAGCGTAAAATCTTCTCCTGATAGTACGATGAGTTGATTTTAACATTTCTTTCCACTCTTCTTATTTTTAATTTCCCATTGTAGGAGAAACCTTCGACAATCATAAACCCCTTACTGAAGCTTTCCTTACATTGACGGAAACGGATTTGTACTTTTTTTTCTCCTTTTTTTTTAAAAACACCTTTTTTGTTACAATCATTTAGGTAAACCCATGCTTCATTAAGGGACACAATGTTCTTCCATTTATCTCCTGCTAAGTGGTTTTCATACAGGATTCTACAAAATGTTTTGCGTTGAGCTACATGTGTCGGCAAAAGCTGGTGAACATTATGTTTTTTAGCATTTTTAATTTGTAAATACTGGTTTAGTATTTTATTTATTGTTGCTACAGATGTATCTAAAGACTTTGCAATTGATTTTTGTGTTGGCGGATTTTCTCTTGTTACAAGCGATTTCACTTTAGAAACATTTAAAACAGTACGTACCTTTTATGGATATTCATTTAGAGTCTTCTTTCTGTGTAGAAATAATGATTGACAGTTTTTACCGGTCCGAATAATAATATTACTTATTTTGCACTTAGAAATTTTAATACCATACATGTCACAACGTTTTTGAATTCTGGAATAAGAACATTTATCTTTGGAAAGCGCAAAAGCATATCCTTCAGTTCACATCATGTTTATATGAGACATTTTGAAAGAAGAATATATTTAAAAGTAGCAGACGATATTTCTCATTTCAATTAATAAGCTGTTGCCAAAACTTTTTATTCTAAAACATTTAATTTTTTTTAAAATTTGTTATCGAAATCATTCTAAAAAATGTGTTAATATCCTCTGTATAAAAGTTCTCTACAAAGAATACTTAACGCAGTAAATCTTAAAATCGTTTATTTATTTATTAAGCTACAGTTATACAAGATTTAAAATAAAATTTCTAAATTGGATAGTGTGTGTGTGAGAGAGAGAGAGAGAGAGTAAATTAAATTTAAAGTTATTTATACTTATTATTTATTTCAAATATAAAATAAGAGGATAATCACTTACGTAGAATTAATAAGGAAAAAGTATTTAATACTAATCATAGTGATTATAATGTCGTATTATTTTATGCTTTTGTAAATAATGAATTAATAGTTTTAAATATTCATTATATTCTTAGAATGAACTACTTCATATTGTATGAAAACCTAACAGATATTACTAAATTTCTTTTCATTTCTTTTATTGTACTATTTTCAATTTTCTTTAAATATTTAATAAATTTTCATGCACTTTTTCTTTATTTTATTGGAAATGTCAATGCTCATGACTTGATGCAAACGAGTCCCATTGCAGCATGCTTTTGTGAGTCCTTGCATAATTTGTTATAGACATTTCGTCAGATGATAAGGGAAACTAAATGAGAAGTTTCAGTAGACATTTTTTCTATGTGTTATCGAGAATATTTTCAGCCCTATTTGTGAAAAGTTACGAGACAAGAGGAAATCGTTGATTATTTCCTACTTTTAGTTCCAAGCTGGAAGAAAAGTCTGCCCCTCAAAGGATACGATTTTCTACATGTCATCCCAATCTAAATCTTAAATAGTATCGTGTATGGGGGGCTTAAATCTCTTCAGATTCTGTTACTGCACCAGAATACTTCCCTGTACTCAGCCCAGAGTTGGGCTTAGGTGTCGGGTGTCCAGTTAGATTATCTAGTTAGGTGTTGGATCCAAAATGTCGGATGAGAGGCTGCGTCATTTAGAATCTGGGGATAAGAAGAAGACCCCTGAACAATCCATCTACAACTTCTAGGTGTATCGTTCCCTTGAGAGGAGATGTAAGCGACCATGACAGCGCAACCTTTGCTTAGTGTTGTTGCACTACACTCTTCCCTGTAAAAAGCATTGAGTTGGACTCTACCAATTAGATAAAAGCAACCGAGTGGAGTCTCCATGATTTTGAAACAGAGACCAAGTAGAAGACCCCCAATATTTGGCCTGCCACCTCAGAGGTATCAATTCACTTGGAGGACATTGTCACCACGCAGAGTTTTAACATGCCCAAGCCACCTTTAGTGAACACGAGGGATCTTCAATTAAGCCTGGTTTCGAGCTCACTACCTTCCGATCATGAGAAAGACACCCTAAACCACTCAGGCAATGGTGGCAGTAATTTTCTTAGAGTGTATAAGATGATCATTAAGCGAGAAACAAATTAATCCAAATCGAAATATGCTGAAAACTATGTTAAGACCCTGTAAAATTACTATTATATGAGAAATAGTGTATTAAATATACTTCCTTCTATGAATTTCTAATTGACAAATAATTTACAATGTTCCATCCAAAATGACATTATATATCAATTATAACTATTAATTCAGCAGTTATTATAGGTACACCCAGAAGCTTTATAAATGAATTCAGCCTTCAGCCATGTTGGACGACTGCGAAAAGGAATTTCCCCTTTCCATTTCATTAGAAGCATGTTGTTTCTAAAATTTAGATTAAATAAAAGCACCTTGCCACATACCGTACAATTTTCCCGAGCGCTTGTCACCGAAATAAACGCCCCCATTAATAACCGGGGGGAGATAGAAGGCGCGTTTTCGCTTGATTTATATGGAAACCCCGCAACTAATGCGGGGGATCCATTTAAGATGAGCTGTTATCTGGATATTCTTGTTAACCGCAAAATAAGAGATAACTGTGACCATAACCACTGAAGGGTGAGAGAGAACTGTGGCATTTGGATAAGAAAATTAAGTACCTAGGAAAGAATTTAGCATGAAAAGCAGCAGCTAAACTGCGTTTAAACTTTATTAAAACAAGTTAAGGGGTGTTAAATTTGTTAAAAAGTACGTAACTTCTAAATTTTTGATTGGTTTTTGAAATTTGCTTAAAGGGCAAGGCATGATTTTTCTTTACAATACATTTCTAGCTGCTTATTTCCTTCTATTGTAACGCCACTCAACACAGTCAATTATCCAGTAATTTTAAAACCCCAGTCAAATGACGTGGTCGACACCTGAACTGTTACTCTCTTCTACATATCCCTCGATACCAGTGGAATCTCATTTCAACTATGATCTAATTCAATTTCTCCAGTCATTATTAGTCAACACGACAGACTTATGGCTGGGACAGGTATTGAACTCTTCACCACAAGATCACGAAAATGCTGCCTCCCCAACTAGATTTTCCAATTCGGAAATATTTCTTTCGTTATTGTCTTTCTATCATTTTCAATAGTTTTTTCAAAAAATAAAATAATGAAAATTATAAAACATAAGAAATGATATCTTTTATGAAAAAAACCAAGAAATTACACAATTGTATATCTCTAGTTCTACAGAGAAAATTCTATTTAAGACGATGATTTACTACTTACTGATAAAACAAAGAAAACCTTTCCAAATATGCTTTTTTTAGTTTAATAATGGCTTCTAGGAAATATAATCCTTTCAAAAGCTTATTTTATAATGGGTTTTACGATAGCTCTCAAAATATGAAATACAATCTTTCATTTAATCTGCCATGATATACCTTATAAACTTAATTTTTTTCAACGAAAAAATCCATCAGTGTACTAGATTCGTACACTACATTCCCTTGAATAAAATCATAAGATTTCATAGTAGAATTTTTTTATTCTGTTCTGTTTCATTTTGTTATATAGTTAGTGATATAATTATAGTTTATTAATTTTATTTTTTGGGTTTTCATTTTTTTAAGATCAAAATTACTAAGAATTAAATTTCTTATGTATGCCGGACAATTTGTCTAGTGGTCAGCGTGCCTGACTACGAATAGAGAGGTCCTTTGTTTGAATCCTGGTTCAGGCAGGCACTTTCTCTCAAAAGTCATTCTCAAAAGATTTTATTTTTCTTTAAGATCAAAATTACTAAGAATTAAATTTTGTATATATGCTGACCAACTTGTCAAGTGGTCAGTGTGCCTGACTACAAATAGGGAGGTCCTGGGTTTGAATCCCGGTTCAGGCAAGGATGTACATTCTCTCTCTCTCTCTATCCTATCTTTGTTCTTTCCTTGTGTGGGAATGTTGCCTACCCTATAAACGGGTTCCTATATCATGTGTGAGGGTGCGATGGTGGCCCACCCCCTGTGGTTCACCCGGGGCAACGGTTCGGCGACAAAGAGGTCGCTGTTTCTGGCCGGTTCCTTGGGTATAAAGGGCAATACATACCGATATACCCCGACCATTGGAAAAAAATTTCGTATGTAATATACAATACGAAATTTTTTTATAATCCCAAATAATCCCATAAATATATTATGCACTTTTAGCTTATGTATTTCAAAAACTTCCATTTTTAGGCACATTTAGTGGAAGATGAAGATTTATTTTTTCTAACCGTGAACATTCAGTGACCAACCCTTCGCCATAACAAGGCCCGAAACTACTACTCATTTATAGTTACCCTGGGTACAGCTGTGAACCAATTCACGGAGGAGAGAAGCATTACCCACATCATTCTACCATAAACGCGTTTTGGAAGTAGGCCACATTTAATCACCATCTCAGCAGAAAAAATAAAGAAACACAGAGAAAGGGATCCATCCCTGAACCAGGATTCGAACCTGGAACCAACAGATTAGAATTCTTGGACGCTAATCACTGAACTATCGGCCAACAAACAGGAAGAGATTTCAAAAGTTTGATCAAATAAAGATTTTCTCTTGCCGTGAAAGAAAAAAAAACATAAAATTTTATCTTATAAATTTTTCTATATTAAATTACCTATGAATTGGAAGTCACCATTTTTATTCGGATTATCATTGTTTTCAATATTATATACGTCATCAGTGATTTCAGCTTATTTGTCACTCAACCATCATTTTTTGCTTAAGAGAGCTAAAGAGACTAGATCTTATTGTTTAAAATAAATTTTGAGCCACTACACACATTTGAACCCGGATGGAATCAGATCCACGCGAACAATTGAACCGAAGGCCAACTGTTTAACTGCTAATTTGGTTATGTGATATTGAGCTGAATTCAAAAACCAAGTTCACTGAGATGAAACGCCACCCAACTTGTCTAGTTGTCAGAGGTCCAATTGACAGCGGATAGAGAGGTCCTGGGTTTGAATCTTGGTTCCAGCAGAGATGTACTTTCTCTCTCGATCTATCCTCTGTTTTTGTTCTCTCCTTAAATCAATAGGTTGTGAAGGGTTGCCTACACTATAAACGTGTACCTATGGCATGTGTGTATAGAAGAAGTCGGACTCCACTCCTAAATATGGTTCAGTTGGAAAAGTTTAGCAGCGCACCTCATAATGCCAGCCTAGCTGGCATACGACAACAATATTGAATTGAAACGTTAGTACTTCTGCTCTTGCTTTAACGTGAGAATTGGGACCAGTGTTCAAATACCAATCACTAAACAAAATGTGGCTTAGAATGAAGACTCAGTCACCAATCACGCGTTTGTGAGGGATGGGTTTAGTTTTGTTTGTCATTCAAGGGTTATTTTTCTAACATAAGGGGTAATTTGACCGGGACCTACAGTTTAGAATGGATTCCGAGCCACTACAAACATCCAAGTCCAAGGTAGGATTCGAACCCATGAACTGCTGAATCGAAGGCTAGGGCGCTAACAATTCGGCTACCAGCTCGGGGTGGGTTGCGTTGGAATATTAATTCTCAGCTTTATTCACAGGATTGCATATTGGATTTGTTTGCTGGTATCGTATTGAGTAATGGTTACAAAGACCTGCATCCTAATTTGTATTGGTTATAAAATTTCCCTCCTATTTATCACAAAAATAAGTTAGATTTTGAGAAAATCCAATTTTTACAGTAAAATGACACCTTCTGTTCATATTTCCAAGCTACTAGCCAAGTGATTAGTGTTCTTGTTTTCATCAGTTCGAGGTTTCAAATCCCGCCTCGGATTTGAATGCTGTTAGTGGTTCGGAATCCACTTTAAACTGTAGGTTCTGTCTGGTTAGCGCTCATATATAAAAAAAGTGTTGTTGCACCAGCATATCTTCCTGTCCAAAGTTGAGGTCTACCAGTTAATGGAAGAAGGAGGGTGGAAGTCTCCGTAATTCAATAGTAGGTATCACGCTGGACTCCTCATACTTGACCTGTCATTCCTAAGTGTATCATTTCTCAACGATCTATTTAACATGCTCTGGCCAACTTTACTGAAACGATATATCTTCAATTAAGTGGGTTTTGAACTCCCTACCTTCTGTTAATAAGAACGCCCCCCCCCAACTAACCAAGGCCATCTCGATGCGAAAATGCAAAAAGTAAACGTTGAGTTACAAACAAACCAATCTATTCTAGTTCTCATCATTTCTTTGCTTTTGAGTACCAAACTCATGTTTATTAAACCTACTTTTTCAAATTCTAAGAACCATTTTTTCATGTAAATGAATATCTTTAGCAAGAATTTATTACAATAAATGCTAACAAATAATTTTTGAATAGAATTCTTAGTCATAAGATTTTTCTTTTTTCATCAGGGGCTTAAAGGATCTTTTTACTGGAAATGTTGCCAAGAAATGACAATCAAATAAATGTTAAGAGAGCTCACTTTTCTTTTTTTTTTTTTGGGGGGGGGGGTTCTTTACAAAAAGTACTATTTTTCCTAAGTTTGAGGATAATCTTCAAAAGACAGAAGTTTCACAAAATCGTCTTAAGCGGGAGATTAAATCCTTCCTGAAGAAGAATCGAAAGGGTTAAAAAATCTCCTTTGCCAAGAGTTGAAATATCATGAATAAAGAAAAGATTTTTCGCTTGAAGATGTAGCTATGAAAAGCTGTATTTTCAAGGACAAAGAACTAAACTTCTTTTAAATATGACCGATGTTTTCTAATGCAAATTTTATTTTTGTTGTGGCTACCATGATGGAAAGTATATTTATTAAACTAAAATGTTTGCTTACCTCTATTAGTAAGCGCAGAAGAGAATTTAATATAATAGTTTTATTTAAGTTTTTCCTGATATAAAAATGAATTATTTATTAAGATATTTATTTTATTTTTAATTCATTCATTGGTATATTTTATCCACAAATTTAGGCTGATATTAAATAAATTTATCAGAAAATTATAATTGCATTCATCTCACGTGTAATAAGTTAAAACGATTTAAATATGCACTATATTAGATAAATTACAAAAAACGTGAACTTTGTACTCGATACGATAATATATATTTGTTATCGTATGTTAGATGAATTAATATTTTTCATTTCCAATGCACGGCTAATAGGATTTACACTTTTAAGCGCTACAAGGGGAGAGGGAGATGCACCTTTTTTATACAGCCGTCTCTTAGTGGGCTTATTGACGTGGCCCTGAAGCTGGGCCATCTTATTTTAAAAGTGTGAACAAAAGAGAAAATCCACAGACTTGGCCTGCAAGAAGTATCATTTCACTTGGGGGACATTGCGACTACGACCTATTTAACATGTCCCAATCATATTTAGTGAACACGACGGATCTTCTGTTAAGCCAGGATTCAAACTCATCACCTTTCGATAACGAGGACTCCTCCCAAACCAACCAGGCCACCATGTATTTGCATCACGATAAATACTTTAAGGTGACCCTCTTCTCTTCGTCACCTTACTGCTGCGAAGGGACACTGAAGATTATTGAGACCTTAGCATGCATCAATCCTCTCAGCATGATGATCTTCTTTTAATTGGGTTAGGTATAAAACCCGCTACTTCTAAAAAGAAGACAGTGTTGTTTTCAAACATAAGTTTAAATTAAATTTTCATAGTGTGTGAGTGTCAGCGTGCGCATCAATAGCTATATTTTCCCATTGTTGTCAATCGTATGAAATAAGTTAATTTGATATGTTCACAAGCAAAGTAGTTCATACCACACAACTGTTTTTCCTCCCCCTCTACTATTCTCCACCACATCTGTGGAGAAATGCCAGATTTTTTCCTCAGAATAACATGTCTGGGTTTTCACGATGATATCCTGTTATATCATCATACAAACCAGTTACCATTCATATGTAAGATTTCCCTCAAGAGACAGATTATTAATACATTAAAAATTAATTCAAATTTAAATCAAATAAAACATGCTTCTGCAGTGCTCACACTCTTTTAGAATTTCTTTTTTTTTTTAGATTCAGTGATATGAGAAAATTTAATTTTAAATTAAGATTAATAGGAAACTCATAGAATCTATGTCTCAAACTTTAAGCTTTACTTTTAAGTAAAGTTAATTTCTCTGAAACTTTGCGACACCCGTCACCATCATGAAATTGAATTTACAACACTATGAGAAGGAGAATAATGCAGCGGCCGTAAGCTCTGTGTCAACTCCGTTAGGGAGGAAATCATATTTATCTTCGTTTCCCGCCTTTTAATTACTGTCATCGCGCATGCACTATCCAGAAGCACGAGGAAGATATGAATGCATTGGATTAAGCAATAGCCAACACCGCTGTCACTAGAAATTGCTTCAGAGAGATATCAGATTTTTGTTTCAAAAATACAACTAAAAGTTCATTTTATAAATGCACAATTAATCCCCTCCCTTATAACACGGTATAGTGTGTGTGTGTGTGTCAACTTACAAATCATTATAAATTTCACCGTGCGTAATATAATATAAGGAATCACAACGCGTTACCAGGGGAAAATAAGCGTTATACGAAGTAAGTGAAATCGCGTTTTAAGAAAAAGCGTTATAAGAGTACCGTGTTACTTTGGGATTAATATCACTTCCCTTTATAGCAACATATTTCTAAACTGATAAGCAAATCTGATACATAATTTTGAAACTCATTCAAATTGTAATATCAACACCCGAGTGAACACCCTTCAAAATTTATCGTTACATTAACTGAGAGATGGTGGTGAGGTATGACCACTCAATTCATAGAATTTCTCAACAGGACTTTTGTTTTCGACGGTGTCCAGTATCGAACTTATTAACTTCAAAATATCAGAGCTGAGAATCTTCTATCAGGCACAGCATCTAATAAATAGAATCATAAAATTATGATTTGGTGTATAAATTCCAATTTAAATAAACATAAGCACAAATAACATCGGCGAATTTCCCGTTGAAACTAGATCATTGTAGGAAAATATTTTAAAAAATGTTTAGTGAAAATATTTTATTAAGATTGGATTTGATAATAGTATACGTAGATATGGTCAGAGATTTGCCCTTTACTTTACGCTTAACTTAATTGCTCCCGAAATAAATTTGGAAAATTATTTTGACATGAAGAATCTTACAAAGAAACAAATATTTACAAGGGATTTAATGTTACCAGAAAATTTGATCAACCTTTCTACAATAGATGTGTCTAATCCAGTTTATAATTAGATATTTCAATGTGAATTTATCGATTAAACCTTCTAAAGGCATATGAATTCATTTATAAAGTCAAAGCTTGTTGTTTTGTAAGGTGAAGCGCTTCAGAAAAGAAATCTGCTGCGATTGCAGTATTTTCTAAACAATAAGAACATGAAGGTTGAGCATTACTTTGCATGTAATTATCATGTTTTAATGTTTTTTTTCAATGTCCGGTTACTAATTTTATTTTTCAGTTCTGCAAAGGGTGTAAATGATGTCATCTTTTTATATAGTAGATTACCAGTGAGTATGTCATCGACATCGTGAAAGTAGGTGGATACATATAATTTATAAACAGGGACCAAGCAGAAGACCATCGATCCTGGCCTGAAACCACAAAGGATATGATTTCACGTGAAGGATACTTCGACCACAACATTTCTGTATGCCCCAGCCATGAATGAACGCATCTTTAGTAGGTCGGGATTCAAACTTTCTGTTTTCTGATAAGGAGAAGGACACCCTGCCAACCACTGACACTTAATCTTTTTTTTACTCTGTTTTTTTTTTCCAGAGAACTTACTGAATCAGTAAAAAGGAAAGGATTTTATGATATATATGTGTGTGTGTTCGTGCGTGCATACGTGTGTATATTTTATTAAAAATATTAATGGCATAGTTATTTATTTTCCTCCAACAAATTATTTCATAGATGAAGAAGGGATGCCGCGATTTTTTGCAAATGGTTATTGAAATTTTCGGCAGCGATACGAAAACCGGAAAATTCCAGTAGCATGAATATGCTCGGTCCCCAGGTTGCCGGATAATGAATCCGATACTGTATATGCCGTACTGTAATATATAAATGTATTCGTATGTATTATGCACCAATATTGAAAAAAACAACAGATAAAATGTCCAACGAACTCAGCATATTTTTAACAATAAAGTGGTCGTTCCTTTCGTTCCAGTTGAGGTCATGACTAAAATGTCTATGACGTCAGATAACGTTTCATCTACGTCACATTCTATAGAGACGGAATCGTAAATGCGACTCGTTGACGAATTTGCTTCCTGTCTTCAAATCACATTTGGAACATATCCCGTGTAATTCAGGATGCAAAATGCTCAGTTTCATGATTTTTTTGGCGGATTTCCTTATGCATCTCGCAACCGGGATTTTATTACGTCATACATATGGAGATCTATAAAAATTAAGCAGAAAATTTTATATTTGCAACCCTAGTATTTATATCAATGTGCAAGTCACTATACGCCATCTTGGCAACATTTCTTCATCGCCAAAAATATTCGAATTTGGAATCCTGGATTATATGACATCTGTGCCTCACATTCTTCGAGCGGAAGCAAACAAGACGAAGTTTACCATCGACTGTCTGAGAATTGTGTCGAAGTTCATTCTGTTAATAAAGCGATTTCTTATATGATGACCAAAGCATCAGTTTGAGAAGCCGTTCTGCATTGATTCAGATTATTAACAATTACAAAAGAACAGCAGAAAAATCAAAATGAAAAATACATAACAAGACATCCACTTCATAATTAGTTTAAATCGGCAAGGACGATTTAAATTTTTTAAAAAACCATTAATTAATAGAATTTTAAATCAATAACTGCAAAATCTGTAAGCTATCTCTTTTGAATCTTGAGACTATTGCCTAGCTTACGCCAACGTTATTTTTTTATTTATTTTTTTTTGTAGAATATTTAAACTTTAAAAAGAGCTTATGAGTACATTAAATTCTATACCAACGCTTTTCTTTCTGGCTCTCATAAGCATATAAAAATTACTTAATGTATGTTTTCAAAGAGCTACAGAAAGAAATAGCTTGTGAATTTTGAGGTAGGACAATTTTATTATTAGAGCTGAAGGAATGTGTGTGCTTTTTAATTTAAAAATAAATTTCTTATAACGCTTGTGTTGAAGAAAAATTGCGATGAAAAATGAGTGACTCCTTTCTTTTTCTGGAGCTAAAATGTTGATTCCCCGAATTATTAAATTCTTGGATACTTCCCAAAAAAGAAGAAACTGTTTTTCATGTTTTTAAAAGGCAATTACTGATAGTATACGTGGGGATATGCTCAGGATTCGTAAAAAAGAAAAAAATTTTAACTGTTAACATTCTTTTTGTTAATCGATAAAATTTTTGCTTAAGAAATATAATACGTTTGGGAGCTATATATATAACTGTTGATTTGGTGTGCTGTAACTTCCAACTGAAAATACAACATTCTAAGGAAAATTATAATTTGGGTAAAACATGATTTGACTCATTTTTTACCGTAAAATTGATGACTAAGCTTTGTTCAAAATTTATTTGAGATGAGGTTTGTTTGTCGCTCAACGATCATTTTTTGCATATAAGGAATAATTAGACTGGGAACTATGGTTTAAAGTGGATTCCAACACACTGCAAGCACCCATACTGAAGGGGAGATTCGAACCCACGAACTGTTGATTCGAAGGCATTAGAGCTAACGATTCTTAAAACTATACGAATGATTAGAACTCTTGCCTTCAGTTCAACAGTTCAAATCCCACCCTGGGCTTGGATGTTTATAATGGTATGGAATCCACTTTAAGCCGTCACTTCCAGTCTAATTAGTTCTCGTATGCGAAAGATGACCATTGAGAAACAAAGAAATCAACCAGCTGAAAGCATATTTAATGAGATGTTGAAACCTTAAATATTACGCTTAGTTACGATGCAATTAAGAAGTATAATCATTAGAAGAACTCTTTTTTTCTCATCTTTCAATGAATTTCTTATCAGCATCTTATTGGTAAAAGCGTAAATACATGCGTAATAAGCAAAGCGATATTTTTCAAAAATGTAAAAATAGTAAATATTATTTTTTAAAAAATTCCACTGTGACTGTAAAGAAAGAAAAAATACAATATTATTCTCTACCAATCGGTCATAAATAATAATTTTAAAATGAGGAAAGGACCCACACATCTTCATTATTGAAGCGAGAAAAATTCCTAAATGGTATGTTTCATGGTTTAAATTAATCACTTGGTATAGAATAAACAATTTTGAAAAAACTTCAAATCAGCCTTTATTATGGCTTAAACTATTCGCAAATGATATCATTAAAATTTTGCAATAAAAAAAGTTTCCTTTTAGTTTTCTAGAAACACACATCCTCACGCTCCACTTTATGCAATCACCCTAGGATGAAAATTTGATGAATCTTTAACTTCATACTAAGATAAAGAAAAATTGGAGGAAAAATTTTTTAAAGATATTCAAATTTACGAATTATCACAACATTGTGCTACTTCAGATGCTCATCATGATACATCAGGTGATTGGATTCAAATGTGCGAATTATCGCAACATCGTAATACTTTAAGCAATATTGTCTTATTTGTATAGCATTCATCACGTGTTACCATTAACAAGTAATTTTATGATTAATTTTCCTGGTTTTTGCATGTAACAAAAGAGAAAATCTGTGAAATTCATCAACGCTCACATGTTATCTGCTGATAGCAAGAAAGGAATTTTAGAAAACTTATACTCACTTCAACTAGTTCAACTGCTATAAGAAGATATATTGTCGAAACAATATGTAAATTCCACTAACTCTCATTATTTAAATGGATCTTGACTTTATTGATTTGAATGACTTTTATTTCTTAAGTTCGCTATCTTAGCAACTCGTCACATACTGATTTAATATACACTGTCCGACATTGAAAAGGCAACACTAAAAAAGAGTGGCCAAAAAGTTATCCGAATTTCAAGGCAGACATAGCTTGCTGAGTTATGAAAATGATGTGAAAAATGAGAAGCTCAGCAGTGTCTAAAGGATGAAATATGAGGTGAGGAACCGGCAGAGTGGACAATATTTGCGCCGTTATTGCTGCTTACAAAATAATTGTATCAAGTTTGTTCTTGCTGCAAATGACGCCTGCAATTGCAGAGAATTCCAGGCCATCTTCGAAAGAGTCAGTTCCAGCAGACAGACGAGTTTACACATATCTTCTCAGATGAGTCACGCTTCTATTTCTTCAATGGAAGTCACCAGGTACGAAAGTGGCGCCGTACGTCGACGGTCCAATCCTGCAGCAGTTGTAGAACGCTCCATCACGCGATGCCATCCGCACTCTTATTGACTCTATGCCTAGACGTGTTGTTTCGTGTGTCCACGGTGGTCCTACAACCTACTAATCCGACCCTACCCTCGCTCTGTATTATGCTTATCATTTCGAAATACAACTCATTTATTGTTCGTTGTGGTCTTTCTGTTTGCGAGTTTCTGAATTTCCGTGAATGGCGGTACCATTAATTTCGAGCTCATTACGTTAACTTGATGACTACAATTAAATTAACTTCAATCATTAGGGCATAATGTACAATTTTATAAAATATCACAAAATATAATAGCGAAGGGATAAATTGGATGACCTATGAATTAATTTGGTGATCACAATTAAATGGACTTGCTGAAAGCCAGAGAATGATGTACTTTTCTGTTGCATATCACTAAACCGATGATGGTGCAATTATGAGGATTTTAACAAAGACTTCTAAAAATAATTAAAGGTCAAAATTTTTTTGAAATTAAATGTCATTTTAAAGCTTTGGTCTGTCGAATCTGTTTGAAATTCATACTGTGAAACTGCTCATAATAGCGGCAAAAATTTCCTAATTGTGCTCATGCAATATTAGATTTAATATTAGGATCAAAAATAACATTATGATTTTCTTCGTGGCAACGAACATTTGAAAATTCAGAAATAAGACAAGATTAGTTTTCTTCTAAGCAATTCACAATTGCTTAGAAGATTTTCACAGTTCTTTATTGACTGTTTTCTCTGTCACAATGACTACAATTACTTCAAAGGTTTGAAACTTGTAAACAAGCTAAAAAACAACTATAGAGTTTCTTTAATACAGAAATAAAACACTGCAACCTTCATTGCTGTGGAAAAAGGCGTCTGTCTCTCCTTACTTTCAACTAAGTACTTGGTTGAAGCCTATATTCATACCTCTTCCATTGTTCTTAAAATATTCCTCCCAAGATGTTTCTAGAACATTCCTTTATTGAACCGATGGCTCCTACAACTCCTTTTAATTCAAAACTTCAAAAATGTTGACATAAGTTTAATCCCCAAAAACTTTGCCAAATTGACAAAAATATTGCCAAGCAACCTTAAAAAATTTATGTTAATTTCTCAGCTTTCAAAACCATAATTTTTACAGAATAAATATGCTAAGGCAATGATTTTGCAAATTAAAAGATAAAATTTAAAACAAATAAATAAATAGATCATACTAATATTTAAATTTTTCCTAACAATATTTTAATGCAAACTCACTTAAGGAATGAAAGAATTTACAGGTTCAAGGTTCTTAAGAAAGAAAGAGTATCGATTTGCAAAATCAACACATCGATCTTATGTTCAATATGCTTGCCAACGATCTTAAATGTAGGACCCAAATCTGAAAATAAAAGAAGAAAGAATCAGGAGAGAATAAATGCGAAAATTGATGGCTGAGAAATAGTCAGAAATCATTGAAATTTCGAAAGAAAGTCTCACTGCCGCGTTAAGATCAGGAATAAAAAAAATATTTTTACGATAACAAAGAGAAAGGGTTAGAGAGGATGGATTCAAACACTGCAAAACTGAAAATAAATTGTTCTCTTTTGGTAGAAGGAAAAATTCTTTGCCTTGAGGATATTGAAATAATATTATGGTAAGAGAAATTATAAATAATATACAAAAAAAAATGTATAAGTATTATTTGATCATGGGTTGATCTTAGCAACATATTATTTTTCTTGATTCGTTTTTAAATACAGTGTAAGGGACAATCTAAGAGTTATATGATGCATTTTATATCCAGAGTAAAAATTGATTTCCTGGAAGTATTTTCGCAAATTGTGTTCTCTATAGTCACCTGAATGGAAAACCCTGAAAATTAACAAGTTCCTACTTTGAACACATACATGCAGAAGGTAAATGTGCAATAAACCAGCTCCCGTTGTTTAGAAAATGACAGAGATCGAACTCCAGACCTTCTGTCCAGAAGAGTATCTCTTAGAGTCTTTTTTTTCCTCGTTTTTGAGATTTGGCGCAGTTCGGCAGAGAAAAGACTTACTCTCGTATAAAGAAAAATATTATGAATACCGGTTCCAAACATCCAGCATACAAACGATGAACTTTTTCAAAATACTATAGGTTCTTCAATTTTTAGTACAACAAAAGGAGTAAGCGATGTGGCACCTTTATATAGTAAGGTGTACTTACTGCACTATCGTGACTCTAAGAAGGTAGTTTGGAAGCAAAACCCCAGCAGAAATCCCCAAGGCTTGACCTGCCGCCACCAGGTTGAGTTGTTTCTTTGTCACTCAACTGCCATTTTTTGCACACGAAGGTTAATTAGACTTAGACCTACGGTTTAAAGTGGATTCCGAACCATTACAAAAATCCATGTCCAAGGTCCGATTTGAACTCCTGAAATGTTGAATCGAAAGCAAGAGCGCTAACCAACCATTCGGCTACCAGCTTGGCCTGCCTTTGCCAAAGGTCTTTCTTATGGAGGATATTGCAGCTACTGCAACTTATTTTAAGTGCCCCCCATCCGCCTTTAGCTTGTACGACAGATTTTTAGTTGGGTCGAAATTCGAATTGACTACCTTCTGATAGCGAGAACGATGCTCTAGAGAACTAGACCACCACGGATCAAATGAAAATACACACACACACACACACACACACACACACACACATATATATATATATATATATATATATATATATATATATATATATATATATATATATATATATATATATATATATGAGAAAAATATTCCACAGATTAAGTTAAGTTTTCAATTTTTCTTAAAATGTACTGGAATAAAGGAAAAACACTTTCAGAGAAAGCAATTCTTAGGAAAATAGCATAAGAAAAAGATCTCAACAATTGAATCCTGCGAGGAATTTGAGCTCTCCGCACACGTCCGAGTGCAGAGATAAATTTCCGCGCGTGACTTCGACGACACCAGCGCAATTGGAGGAGATTTCAAATGTAGACTTCACTCTCCAAGAAATATTTTTCGAGTCGGCTCATGTTTACTGATGAGATTGTATCCGAAGGAAAATCGTTGCTGTAACCGTATTCGCGAAAGCAAGAAATGTGCGTCTGGGAGAGGAATAAAAATCAGTGACTTTAACGCTTTTTGTTTCTAGACTTCTATAGTATTTTTCTGATTAATTATTATTTACGCATTGTATATATATATATATATATATATATATATATATATATATATATATATATATATATATAAGTACGAATTCTTAAAATTGAATTAGTTTTTCATTTAATATATATAATAATTTATTTTCTCAAACACATTTTAATTAAAAATGTTTTTTTGCTACAAATATTTTAAGTATACGTGACTATAATTATAATTCTCCATAGGAATTTTGTTCCGAGTTATTTTGAGAGCGACTTCATTAATTGAATAAATTATTTAAGATATTAAAATCTTTGGCTACCACAAATGAAAGCATTATTTCATTCTGAAAATAGTGTTTGTAATTAATATTAATCGCAATAAACGCTAATTTAAATTATGTTTAAAGCTGTTTATTTAACACCTATCCGGAACTTTGGCTGCTTCAAGAAAGAATGATTATGGTGCTTTCTTCTCGTCTAAACCTTTATGCGTAACCGCTATAGAGAAAATTTATATACGGTATCAAATCCTCCTTTTTTCCCTCTTTCTCACATTTACATGCATTTAAAGGAATAATGATAGTTATTATTTATTTGATTATTGGAAGAGTATTATATTTTCCCCATGACAGCGAACGTGATTTCGTTTTTTTCAGTAAGCTGCTAGTCGAAAATGCAATGAAACACGGATGCAAAGTGTGATAACTTCAAGTTTTTTGATATTAATAGGAATTTTCAAGCAATCCACTTCACATATTTTAATAATTTATGTTTTGTGATGTCAAACAGAGTTTTTGAAGACAATTAAAATTTAGAAAATCGTTAATTTCCCAAATCGCAGTTTTCCCCAGCTCGTTTTCCAAAGGAAGCTACTGTGCACTAGTCGTTTCTGTAATTCTAATAATCTTTCACACTCAGTATTCAAGCAATCCACGTAGATACCCATAGGGAAAGATAATATTTTTCAAAATAATTCTTATGTTTGATATCAGTCTCTGTTGGACTTTATTATCAGTCTCTATTACACTTTTCAGAGTAAGTCTTGTCATCGATATCAGTCCATTTGACAAACCTGTAAGAGACAAACTATTTGTGTGAAGAGTGCACAATGTAAATGCAATAGAGTTATGCAGAAACAATTCTTCCAAAAGACATCTTGCACATGCAAATCTTATGCATGTAATGACGTTAAAAGGATTTTAAAATAGAAATTAAGACAGAATGCATAACAATATTACCGGCCTTATGACTGCCACACACATTCTGAGATATACTGATAAGTGCAGTTTGAATATTAAATCTATTCGACCTTAGTGACACTTTAAGGGAATTTTTCATCGATGATGGACCGTATGGAAAACTGGAAAATTCCTGAGAATCCACCTCATTAATTGTGCATACACGAGGTAAAAGCATACCATCCATTTGCTTTTTACTGTAAGAGCTAGTATAGCATTTCCAGTGAACAAGCAGAAAGAAATCCTTCAATGTAAGGGGTCTCAGGTTAAAGCCTATTCACAAAGGAATATGGAAGCTGCTTTTCTGCATACACCTTTCTTTGAGAGGAATAAACAATCCTTCTGGATTTTAAATGGTGTGGATACTCAAATCATGGTGTGATTTGGATCAAATAAATCATGGATCAATACTCAAATCATGGATTTTTCATGGTGTGGATACTCAAATGTTTTGGAATAGTCTTCGGCTATTAAGCTGTGTTGGTAATTGAATAAGACTTCGGTTGCATAGGTTTAATGGCTTTATGCAATTTCTTTAATAATAAATGATTTTTGACTATAACCATGACATAACATCTTAAATGTCTTTCAACAGCTTATAACAATTGGTCTTTCTGTTATGTATTGACAGATAAAGTCCTGTGTGAGTTCTAACATTACGTGGAAGATGTGGTGCAACCAGTGACACTCTCTTACCTTCAGGGAGTGCTCAAAGCTCTTTATCAGCAGGATAAAGCCTGATCGCACATTGCTCGCATCAAACAACATGCCCTGCAAGGAGAACAGCTGCTTCCCTGGCTACTGTGCTCGCCATATCTCACGCCAGTTGAATACATTTGCGATATGATTGGACGGCATTTACAGATTCTGCCTCCTTCAGAACACGCACTTTGGCAAATGGTTGACACGAAATAGAGAGCCATTCCTCAGGACGTCATCCATTGTCCCATTGAATCTGTGCCTAGACTTGTTGCTTCATGTATCGCCGTCCACGGCCGAAAATGATGTGAAATGAGCAGCTCTCCAGCGTATAAAGGATAAGATATGAGGTGAGGAACCGGTTGGACAATTTTTGCACCATCATTACTGCTTGGAAAATAAATGCTGCAAATTTGTTCTTGTTGCAAAGGACGCTTGCAATTGCAGAGAATTCCAGGCCATCGTCGTCGGAGTTAGTTCCAGCAGATGACTTAACGAATTATCATCTGTCTGCTGGAATATGCTTCTATTTCTTCAGTGAAAGTCGCCACGTACGAGTGAGGCGTCGACGTGGAGACAGGTCCACTCCTGAAGCAGTTGTAGAATACTCCATCACGCGACACTATCCGTACTCTTATTGACTGTATACCTAAACGTGTTGCTTCGTGCATCACCGTCTACGGTAGTCCTTAACCCTACTGATCTGACCCAGTTCTCGCTCTGTATTATGCATATCATTTCGAAATACAGATCACTTATTGTCCGTTGCTGTCTCTCTCTGTTTGCAGAGTTTGATCACTTTCTGGCAATTCCATGTTGGTGTAGATTTTACAATGTCGGGCGGTGTATATTCTTGTATATATGTATATATTCTTTTATCCCAGTTTGAAATTATAATCAACCATAATTCACATTCAGTTTTACGTTAAATAATTGTGTGAATTTTTATTTATATCCGAACTTAGTTGTGTTCAGATAATTAAATTATTCGAGAATTATTTCTTTTGTTTTTCAGTGGCATGATTTTAGATTACGATTATTAATATATTGAACAATATATATATATATATATATATATTGTAATAATTGGAATCTATAGATTTTTTATACATAATTCTTTAAAAATGTCTCACCTCAAAAGCATGTTCAAAGCTTAACATTTTAACACATTTCTTGACTTGAATTACCTTAAAAGATATTAAGTATAACAATTAAAAAAAAACTAATTTAAGAATTATAAATATATATATGTATGTATGTGTGTGTGTGTATATATATATATATATATATATATATATATATATATATATATATATATATATATATATATATATATATATATATATATATATATATGTATGTATGTATGTATACATATATACAGCTTATATATTGATAAGAATTGTTTGATTTTTATGAACTACTTCTTTGACTTAGTTTGCTTAACACTCAATGGCTATTTTTTTGCACGCGAAAACTTACAATTTGGAGAGGATTCAGAATCACTACAAACATCCATGCTTAAGGTGGATTAGAGCCAACGTACTTTTGAATCGAAGGCAAAAGCTCTAAATATTCGAATACCAGCTTACTATAAGCTAATTGAAACGATAAAATGTTGTAAATAAAAATTAAACGCTTAGCAACAAAAAAAAATTTTTTTAATGATCAATATAATGAAAATTTATATCTTTTCCGTGGCTCTAATTATTTTATTGCTGTGTTGGAATGGCGCCATTTAGTCACCAGAAGATAACGAGTTCGATATCCGATATAGCCGAAGGTATGTTCACTAGTGGCTGCAGTCACGTAAGCGCAATGTCTTCCAAGTGAAATTCCACTGGAAGAAATTGCTAAAAATTTGGTGTTTATACCAGTTTTTGAATTCGTGGGATGGTTGATTCAGACGCTCGTTCTCACTGTTGGAAGGTAGCGATTGTTCGTTAAAAGTGGTTGAAGTACGTTAAATATGTCGTGGTTGCAATGTCCTCCATGCGAAATGATATCTCCGTGGGTGGCAGTCTTCTGCTTGGTTCCTGCCGCCAAATTATGAACACCAGCCGCTCTAGGAGAAACGTTGACGTATCTACTAGACACCTCACTGAATAAGGAACCATCATTGTGCTAAAAAGGGGAAATATCGTACTAGTTAAATGATATAAAATTTTTTTGAATTACGCAAGCATACTTTCAGGATAAAAAAAGCAAACATTGTGTGGCCTTTATACAAGTGGTCATCAAATTTACCTTTAGTACAAAAAGGTAAAATAACCATCACAATCCTATCAAAATAAAAAAATTAACGAACTTTTATAAAATGTAATGTCTTTTTGAATTATAATTCAAATACATGTATAAAGTTTGGCCCAAACTCTTAAGGAGCGATATGTATAGGCCAGATTGTTTCAGAGTATAATTCGATTGTAACGGCGTTTTAAATCTTAATTTAAGAAAAATTATAATTTTTTTTAAATTAAGTGCAATTACATTTCGTGAGTATGTAGTAACTAGATAATTTATTTCGAGAACAAAATAATTATTTTCATATTTTCGATTCATATTTACTTCACAATCAAAGTTATATTTTTTTTACTTTTAGCAAAAAATATTCCTCCGTTTTCAAATGAGAGCTAATTAATGTAAACAATTAACAAAAAGACGAAACAGCTCTTTATCTCCAGCAGTTGAATTTTTTTAATTGCAGTGTTTTAATTATTTCTACATTTGTCTGCTAAAAAATATTTTTTTAATCATTCAAATTTTTACTTTGTATATTTTTAAGATTTATGTGCCAGTAAATAAACGGAAGGTTGCAACGCGAATTTAGATTTACACTTTAATTAAAAGCATTTTTTAAAGACATTATTTTGAACAAAAATCTGTTTAACTCTTCGAAGAATCGCTTAAAATGTAGCGGGTAAATATCAAATGCAAGTTAGATGATAATTATTTGAAAACGAGTTTCTTAAATTACTTTTGTTAACAATGCAGAGAGTTATTAAAACTTTTTTTTTCATTACAAAAAGATTTAATCATGTAAATTTTTTATCAAGCCAAGGATTATGTAATATATATATATATATATATTTACACACAGTGGGTGATTGGTTAGCAAACAGATCGAACTGCGAACAAATCAGACAACACTATCAAGAAAGATTATTTTGTTCGGACAACGAACGCATATTTGAATAAGGAACACTCCCCGGCTCTCGGAGCCTGATGTACAGGGTTGCCAAACCCAAAAGATTAAAAATCATTTTTCATCGCACTTGAATTATGCTGCTTGCTTATAAAACTTCAAAGTTCTATAATAAAAAAGAAAAAAATTCTAATAGAATATTCACATAGCCAAAGTAGACCATCAGTTTTGGTTTTGATTTTAATCAAAACCGAAACTGAGTTCATTTTCAGCAACTCCCTTTATTCATTTCGTTAAAGAAGTGGGTGGATGTCAGAGCAATGGTCTTAGAATGGCACCCAAACCAAGCCGATATCAGTAAGGTTAGGGATCTTTACAACAATAATGCTATTCATCACTTCCGTAAGTCTTAAAAAAGAGAGAAAAGCAATCGAAATTGACATGTCCATTAATAATGCCCCATAAGCAAAAAATTAAAGAATGATTAATACACAACATTGAATTATTTAATAAACTTATTAAGAAATTTTACCTCCTTTTATGAAATTGAATTGTTAGGGTCACCAAAACAAATGAATCGGATTTCACACACACAAAATAGCGAAAAGTCTTGTAATGGTTTATGCTCGTTAATCGATCACCCACTATACATGTAATACTTGAAAAAATATAAATTAAACGTATATTTTCGGAAAATGCATTAACTTCTTAAAATGTTACTATTTCTTAAATCCGATTCTTTAGCAGGTGGGGATTAATCATCAGACGAAAAATTAAAACGAATAATGTCAAAATTTTCGAAATTTGATTGATTACATGAAAAAGTTGATATTAATTATTGATCTAGAGACAATACAATTTAATAATTATTTCTTTACTTCGATCAATGCTGATGCCATGAAATAGATCGCAAAGACATCTGAACGTTTATAGGAATATAATTCAGGCTTTATTCACATTTCCTAAGAAACTCATGAACTTCCAAAGTTCTGAGTTCGATTCCGGCAATGGTTGAAGAATTGGAGATATAATTCTGCATGGACGTGTATTGGGGTGGGTGCTTTGGAATTTTTAGTTTCCATCTTTACAGTTAATGAATACAGCCCTCTATACATTTTAATCTCTTTCAAAATGCATAATTAAGCACTGGATATAATTAAAACTACCACATGAAGCCCAAACAAAAATACACTTACATTCTTTGATTGGTTAATTTTTTTATAATTCGATTCCAATATTATTATCAACCATAAAATTGTTGTTTCTTTCGTTATAATTGAGATCATGACTACGCCATTTTACGATTCTCATTGGTTTAAAATATCCATGACGTCAGATAACGTTTCACCCACGTCATATCGTACTGAGATGACGTTGTCAATCCGAATTGTCGATGAATTTACTGCCTGCCTTCAAATCGCATTCTTCAAGCGGCAGCAAACAAAGCGAAGTTCACTATCCAGTGTCTGTGAATAGTGTCGAAGTTCATTTTGTTAATAAAACGATTTCTTATATAAGAAGCAAAGCATCGGTTTGAGAAACAATTTTTCCCCTCATTCAAGCCAGTAACAGGTTGAGAATAGAAGTGAAGAAAATGCAAAAAAATAAAAACAGGACAAAACATTCGCTTTATAGTTGCTTTAAATCGGCAAGGACGATTTAAATTTTCAAAAATTTCATTATTTAATATAATTCTAAGTTAATAATTGAAAACAATCTGTTGAATCTTAACACTACTTTCTTGCTGGCAAGTTTTATTATTCATATAAAAAATGCTGGTTATTTTATAAGTCATGCTCAATTTTCATGGTAGAATCAAGCAATTTAGAGCTTGGAAAGAAGCATATCTGAAAAAAGAAAAGCAATAAATGGGAATATTGGACTTCTACATAATTTGTGACATTCATCTTGGTGTCCTTAAAGAGTGTTTTTGACAATCAATTTATTTTCAGAGCTTAGCAACTTCAATTATAATTAAACGTCTTCGCAAACGGTAAATGTACTTACTATAAATATTAAAATAATTATTTTAACAACTTTCAGCTGTGTTAGTTTATATATATATATAGATTAAATTATACCCCAACCTGATAATACCATAACTTGGTTATTTTGAAAGGGTCAAGCAGATCAAATATTTGACCTGCCTCCATAAAAGCTATCATTTCACTAGGAAGACAGTGACTACAACTTATTTAATGTGCCAGCAGTTACCGTTAGCGAATACGATGGTTCTTCGATTTACCCAGTATTTGAACTCACAGCCTTTTAATAACGAGGACACCCCAATCAACCAGGTGTTTATTAAGCCTACAGATATGTAAAAATAACTTTTTGATGATAGCTATCATACAGCCTAACAGCCAAAAGTTATAGTAAAACATTCCAACACCTGCAGCCTTTTTTCCGTTTGAGAGTACTTTTCATAGATAATTGGCAGTATTTAAGAGTCACAACACATGAAAGCAAGAAAATTTCCATGCAAGTCATCCAAGTGACAAGAAAACAACACATCCATTTTTCATTCAACAAGTGTCGATATTAAATCCAGTGCCATCCTCTCTAAAGAATGCATCCTTACCATAGGCTATTGTGGGTTGTGGGGGTTGGTTGATTGGCTGCCATTATTATTAGAAGAAAATGAGTTCGAATGCCGGCTTAATCGAAGAACCCTCGTATTCGATAAAAGCGGCTGGAGCACATTAAATAGGTCGTGGTCACAATGTTTTCCAAGTGAAACTATGCCTCCGGCGGTCAAGTATTAGGGATCTTCTGAATGATCCCTGCTTCTAAATTACACAGAAGCCTACCCACTTATGGAGACTGCTTCCACATTAACTGGTAGAGGCAAATTCCGGATTAGATACGGTACAGCAGAGCCCCGGACTTTACTTCAGGTCAATGGGTTTGGAACACTCGCACATCACCAAGTGCCTCATAATTTTGAACCACGGTCAGGTGACGAGGTCACACCTGTGCTGGCACACTTCTCCTTACACCAGCGGAAGGGCTTTGGACGTCACATATTAACGTGGACATGCCCCCAATTCAAAGAGCTCAAGCAGCCCTAGTGAGGGAGAGTGTGGTCCCCCTACCATTCACTGCCTTTGGTAAATGATGCTCCACTTTGCTTATCTTAACGGAAAGCCGCGTGAAGCTACTGAGCTTCTGGAGCTCCAGAAATAAGCATATGGAGAAAGCATCTCAAAAGTAGTATCTCTCAGATGCTTCATTTTGCTGATTTCAAGAAGTGGCTGGTGCAACAACTAAGCCATGGTGAGTCTGTAGTGCTTAAGACAATTAAAAGGTATAGATAAATTTAAGTCCATAAATAATAAACATTATAAAACTGAACTAGCAGACCTTATTTTTCATTTAAAATGAATAAATGTACAGCAAGGTTTTATTTTGTTCCTTTGTTATTTATTATTTTCAATTCACAATTGCAACCTAATTTATTTATCAACAGGCTTAAAAAAATTTTTATATCTTAGGAATTCTTATTAATTCAATTTGTGAAAAATATGTAGGGGGGATAGAATAGAATAAATCACACAAAAACTGAAATTTTTATTTTCAGGAAATTACTTTATTGTAGTTTCCTTTTAGCTTTGCACACAGTTAGAAATGAGTAGCTCGTTTTTTTTTTATTTCAACAATTCAGTTGTGGCCATAATAATAAGAGTTTTCCTTGACAAAGCACACATAAATTGTACAAGATAATTAAATAGAATGACAAATGAACTAACTGAATAATCACAAATGATTTCAAAATACGAAATATTATTCTTAAATTTGTACAGAATAAAATAATCTTTTACTCAGGTTGAAGATATTGCTTAAAAATAATATAAAAAATTTTTTAATTAATTTTGCTACATAGATATTGCACTCAAAAAATTATAACCAAAATTTTACGAAATTAATTTTTGTTTTTGAAAATTAAATTCTATTTCACATCAATGATTAGCAGAAGAAATGCACCCATAAATTTTTTGTAAATTTAAACTAATAGCAACTGTACACAAAGAGCAACATTATTGAACAATGAAGTTTTAACATTATTTTTAAAACATAAACATTATATTTAACAAATTTACATTAAAATTCCACAACACATAGACTTCAGTTAAAAATCAGAATTTATTAACTGGATGGGTAAAGGATATAATACTTCACCTTCCAATTTTGTTGTATGTAAAAATTTAAGCCAATTTTTTAATTTTTATCTAAACGAAACATTAATTGTTAATTCAGAATGTTATAGTCTTTCATAGAGATTTTTATTGTTTATAATTTAAATAACTGTTTCTAATTCAGATTTTTATTTTTCTAATTTATCCTGGTTTCAAGTGGATATTATTCTTCTCTTCTTAATGAATATTTTTTTTAATTTTGGAATATTGCAGTTTCTCTATTTTATGAATTAAATATCATTTTGCACATAAAGAATTTTATAAAATTAACATTGTTTAAGAATTTCGTAAATACATGTGATTGGCATAGCTGATTTCCTTATTAATCATTTATAACCTTCTGATTTTTAAATAAATGCTGTGAACAGGGTGAGTATAAGTAGTCTTTTAAATCAGTCATTAACAAAATACAAAAATGAATACCATCTAACAATGAATATTTAAAATGTCACGAATCCTATATTTTTTTCCTATAAAATGCGAGATTCATAACACTTTTAGCAATTTCACTGCCAGAGATATATCAACTGCTTTACATTGAAACATCAAAATGACTTAGAATTTCCAGGCAAACATTGAAAGACACAGAAAATTATAAGACTTCATGAAATAAATATAAGTGAAAGACAGTTCATAGTTGTGCAACATTTAGATAATGCAATTATGACAGCTAGTTTTATGCACTTCCATCCAACATAACTTCGTATTACAAAGGCATTTAAGTAAATGAGGATTATTTGTAAACTGGTTTTGGTGGTCGACCATTCTTTAAACTTCGCTCGATAGCTCTTTTTTGATGTTTTAATTGGGGGAAAAGATCTGTAAATAACAAAAGGAAATCTTATAAGAATTAAATACTAACATCACACAATATTAAAATCTTGTAAAATTGACATATTTAATATTCGTATCAATTATTATGGTAATTTCATTTTTAAAATAAAATATAAAATTTATTTTAAAAATGATTTATTTATTAATATAAACTTAATAAATAAAATTTCAGTAAGTAAGACACAAGTTAACAGGATTTTAATTAAATGCAGCACATTGATCAAAGTGTCCCAAGCCTCAGAATTATACAAAGAAAAACATGATAAATAAAAAAAAAAATAATAATTCCATTACAAAACAATATTTGAGTATTTAATAACAGTAAATGAGCAAAGATGAATTTATTTTACAATTGCATCATTTTAAAGAGCCTGTTAGATTAATTGTTTTAATTCTTTCTTTTGCTGAATTATAGTCACATGTGATCTAATTACATTAAAAACAACCACTTAAACTCAGAACCACTAAATATATTTCTTTTTGAATGTAAAACCCTAAATTCAATGACCAGTTTGATTCAACTCAAATTAAAACTCAGTAATTCCTTTAACAGATTAAAAGAAAGATTAAAACATGTGCTCTTATCATCAGGTTTTTGAAAATAAGACCAACATCTGAGAATGTCTAAGATAAATGTACTCAATAATATCAAAAAGATCAGAACTGAAGGTGGCAGTTATTTAATAACAGAATAATAAGAATATCAACTTAATATAGTTGCTAATTTATTACTGTTACAAAAATAATCTTGATTTTCTTTTATTTCCAAATAAAAAGATTTATTTTTCAAATAAACAGTATTGAATTAAGAAAAAATTATAACTTTAAAAAAATGTACATTTACTAATGTAACTTATGATATAACTTTATGATGCTGAAATTTTATATCTTGAATTTCCTTTGCAATTTATTTATGTAATATTTTAGACATACATTAACAATAAGCAGTTAGAATTCCTTATAAACCTAAAGTACGAAACCAATTGCATAATTCTTTCAAAGTATATTATTAAGTAATAACAGTAACAATATGCTGTCAAGCAAAATGCATGACTAGATTTCACTTGTATGACAGATAAAAATTTATATTATAAAACATTCAAGATTTATCGCATTTGCTTCTTGATACAAACATCAGTCTCTTAACAAGGTCAAATAGAAATAATTAGTAAAAATAAGCACATTTTAGCATGCATAAATAAAACAAGAATAACAGAAAGATTATTAAATACACAAATGGTTGGTAAAAAAAATTAAATTGTAAACCTTTTGACTTTTTCAGGGCATTTGAAGCAGCATCCATTTCAGCTTGTTGAATGCTAAAAAGGGTACAAAACGATATTTAAATCTAATAACAACACTAAATATTTGCCAATAATCAATGCATTTAAATAGCATTTCCACTATGAAATAGCTAGCTTAAAAAAATACCTATGTCCAGTTCCTACAGCTAACCGGTTTCCTTGGAAATAGACAGCAACAGAATAAACTCGTGTATTTGTCGGACCTTTGCATTCAATAACTCTGTTGAAATAAATCAATTTAGAAGAATTATATATATCAATATGATAGATGTTTAAATATAACATTACATTTTGTGCAATGCTATTAGTTGAATTCCTTCAAGAATAGCATAATTAGTATAAGTAAATTAAGTGTTTTTAATTTTTTTTCTATATGAATAGAAATATATGAAAATTATCAAAATATGTTTAAAGATACAAGAAACATACATGCGAAATCTAATTTTAAAAATTAATAACATTTTAATTTAAACATAAAGAAAATATGTATAATATTTCTGTATAATATACTCACCTAAATTATTTTTATAAAAACAAATGTTTTTCTAAAACATACATTATTATGATTAATTTAATTATACAGAATACTAATTCCAATAAAATATGTGAACAAACTTACAAAAAAGTAAATATTTTACTATTTATAATTGGTTTTTATAATTCTGATAATGAAATGAAAAATATAAATTACAAGAAAAATTGAGAGAAGCAAATGAATAATATAATTGAAAAATTTATATTAAATTAATAACTTGAGTTAAAAATACCAATGATTCATTTTTTATTGATATGATTGCAACAGAAAACAATATTTCCATGCAAAATAAACAAAAGGGATTAATTTGGCTGAAAAATATCTGTTCCCTAATGTAAGCACTAATTTGTTTCACATAAATATTGAAATTCCACACTTGTGGCTTTTCAATAGCAGGAAAATATATTAATTAATGTACCTTAAGTCTTGACTGCCTTTTCAGAGCTAAAATTTTTAGATCTTACATTGCATTTGTATTTATACACTTATTACCTAACTTTACATTAATATGAAACTATTAGAATGATTTTAAATTTTACGTTGGTTTTCAAAATTTAAGCAATAGGTTCTTTTCTTGCAATAACTTTATGAGAAATCATCTGAGGAAAGGAATTCAGAAATGAGAAACAGCATTTATACTTAAACAATGAAAAAAGCAGTTTCGAAAAATTGAATGCAATAAATAAAGTATAGAATCAAACAAAAAATATATTTTATTATAATAATATAACATTTATTATAAAATATTTTATTATAAGCATATAACAGCATCATTACACAAAATTGTCAGTGCAAGAAGAAAAACAATCAGTTGCTCTTTAATATGGAATTTGCGCTCCCCTTATCACAATGGTTGCTTTACACTATTTCTCCATGCTCAGCACAAAATTGAGACACTTCTTGAGAGCATATTCCAAATTCAGCATGTTTCAGTTGTTAGTGTTCCACAAAGGATGTAATTGCACTGCAAGATATTTCCCCAAAGCATTCCACACATATTCTATCGAATTTACACCATGATAGTACGCTGGCCAATCTATTCAAGTGATATCTTCTCTTTTCAATAGCTGTTGAAGAGCAGGTGTGATGGTGTATATTCATCCATAAAAGTTAAGTCTGCTCTAATGGCTAGATGGAACATACATACATAGGGGAGGATAACCTCATTTACAATAACTATTTCCAGTCGCAGAATTTCTGTCAAAAACATGGAACTCAGTCTGCTTATTCAGCATAATGTTTTCCCCAGAACAATCCTGTGCTGACATGATGGTTTCTCTTTATAATTCTATGATGAAACTGCATTACAACCTCGCTCCAAATCAAATGGTATGGAGAATTGCTTGGAACAGTGAAACAACTCTAATCCTTAAAAAGGACATAAATCCATTGATAAGATGTCCCAAGTTGTGGAAAGAGCACAGAAATCTGAGCAATGGTAGCAATTTCCAAAAGATATAGTATTCAAGACAGTGAGTGAATAGGGCATCCTAACAAAAGTGTCTGGACACAGTAATACATGACACCACAATGCACTATATGATATGAGTACAGGACGATATGCACTGAAGTTGTTTTTCTGGAAAAACTCCGATCAACCTTGCTAACTGCTGTACCTATGGTTTGTAAGGCTTTCTAAGCATGAAAAATGATACATTGATTCTGAGTTCTTCCTCTCTATTGGTCTCACAATATGCCTCCTACAGATTTACAATCATTCTTCCCTGCATGAAATCCTTCAGAGGATTTCTTTTTGCCACATGTGAAGAAAGAAATCACTTGTAATGAATGTCTTAAATTACACCTCCATCTTTCTTTTTTATGGCAATGAGCTATGTATTTAATTTTCTTCAGCTTTCTTGATTATTTTAATAAACCTTAATTAAAAATTAAATAATATTGCTACCTACACTTTGAAATAGAGCCTGTTCATTAACTTTCATGATTTCAGGGCCTTCATACAAAAATTTCCTTGCCACATAAATTAAATGCTTTTAAAAAATCTAAATTTTTAAATATATTTCCATAATTTTTAATAAAGAAAAACAAGATTTGAATAATTTATAACTTTAAAAAATTTGCAAAATATTATTAGATAGACATATTTACTAATAATTTAAATTTTCTCGAAATCAAAATCTTCAGAATAAATGATGAAACAAATTCAATTACATAAACAATTTAATAAACTCTTGAAGCACTGTGAAATTTTAATTTTTTTAAAAAAGTAAATAAAAAGAAAAAATAGAAAGTCATTAACAAGCTGACAGTCAAATTATACATGTAGGTATATAAATTTTTTATAAAAATCACCGTATCTGTAAAACAAAATATAAAAGAAAACACAAATTAATGATACTAAAAAACACATAAATTTCTGAATTGCTTTATTAAAACTGTCAGGTAATAATTCAAAACAATTTGTTAGGTACTTAAATAGTCAGTTACATACTTATATGTTGGAATATCTGGTTCTCCTCCATCCATTGATCGCAATGTTAAACAGCATTGCTGAAGTTTAGATTTTGGGTCATTCCAATCTTGATTCATAATAAAGTCCTATAAATATAAAAAAGAGTGAAAGTATTGTTTTAATGGGTCTATTAACATTCAAAATATTCAGATATTATTGGGTTCACTAACATTCACACATATATATTCATGTATGTTCAGACATATTTGAGTGCATATTTTGCACTATTAAACATGTGTTTTTATAGATTTACTATTAGGATTTTGTAAAGTCCAAATGATTTTATCTGAAAGCTAAATACAACTACTTTTACAATGAAAGATATAGCCATGTCCTTTCACTATCTTTAACCTCGAAAGTGAGAAAATGCTCTGCCCACAACAATTGATCAGCTGACACTGGCAGATGGTGGAATGCGACACATACAAGCATTTTTATTATAATCAAAGATGACCCAGCAAGCAAATATTATCGAAATTTACTGATCTTGTAAAGAACATTGCCTTTGAAAAACTAACAATGTCCTATGTAAATCAAATAAAATGAATAATTCTATTATGAAAAAAAAGCTTAAATGTTTATTTTTTGTGTGTGTATTATCTTTAGCTATTTTAAATACATTTAAAATTATTTGAAAATTTTGCAGTTATTGTAAAATGTAAAAGAAATATTAAAATTGCTGAATTTTTTGGCCACCCACAAGTTAAAAAACTGGGCCTACCTGCAAACGAGGAAAGAAGCAAACTTCACAAAACTGCTTACAATAACCCAAGTCCTTATCAACATACAAAGCGCCAAGAAAAGCTATAAAAATATAAAAAATGTCAACATAAAAATTAGTATACTCAATTATAGAATATATAACATTATGTAAAGCTTTTAATGGATAAAAAATATAATGATATTTATCATACATTATTCAACTATTTATCTTCACTTAATTTATGAAAAAAGCAAAATAATTTACAAATTTGCATACTTAGCAATTAGAAGCAAATTAAATCTTAAAATGCATGAAATAACTGGTGATTTTTTTTTGATATTTTTTATTAAGTTAAATTAATATATAAAGTTAAACACTTTTAACAAAACATTTTCTAAGCATTAGCATTGCAACACAATTTTAAAAACATAAAATAAAATAAATTATTAAAATCACATGCTTTTAATTTTAATTAAGTATTTTTAATAGAATAAAATTTTTATTTCACATTAACAATTTAAAAGCATTCTTAATATCTTTAAATTCGTTTAAAAAATATCTTAGACATTCATAATACTAATTTAATTAAATGAGAGCTGCAAATTCTTTATTAGCTTAACTGTTTGGAATTAATTAGTTTAAACAAGTTACCTTCCATAAAGTCAGCTTTATCTTTTGGCTTTATTAGGCCTTCACGTAAGACAGGATTGTCCTCTGACATCAAATCATCATCATCATCTCTATCCTTTGTCTTTATATCTACTTTTGAGCTGGGATAAATGGCATATTCCACCATTCCCAAATCAGCGCACACAACAGCTTGAGTTCGATTATTTACTAGAGAGCTTCTAAGAAGCTAAAAGGTATAATGATAAATATTAACTTTAACTATAACCATAACCATGTAAATTATAATTGTAACTATATAAGGAATTAAGTCATAACCATAACAAGTGTATGCATAATTCTTTCATGTAAATAAGCTCAAATAACTTGTTTCTCAAATATATAACTAAACTATGTAAATATTTTAAAATAAAAATATTTTTTATTTATTTTTTTATGGTACTCAATTCTAAGATCTAAAATTATAAAAAATTTTCACTTTGTTAGCAGAAAACATTTATGTATTTTTAACAAATTTTATTATTATTTTACATTTCTAAATTAAGAAAAAGCTACGGCTCCAAGAAAACAATTTATAAAATTTTATAAAAATGATTAAAACCTACCTCAATTATTTTCACTGGAAAAGATAAATAAAATTATCCAGGTAATTTTTTTTAACTGTTCATATATATTTTTAAATGGCATAATTATTTAAATATGAAAGATGTGCAAGAATACACATAAAATTCTATATGTGTGGTTTTGCGAAAAAATTTTGTCACAAGTAGATATGTCAATAAAATTGCCAAAAGATAGATATTTTTCTTCAGTTTCAGAGTTGTTTTATAAAGAAAATGATAATTTCAAGTAATTTCAGTTAAAAGCAATTTTTTAAATGCTATAAGATTGTATAAAACCTATAGACATTGTTATCGATATGAACTTTAAAAAACTATCCAAGAATTGTTTTTTAAAGTTGCATATGAGTGTGTTTTTAGCAAGCTTGATTTTTTTTTCAAAATATGAAATGAAATTTCTTTTTTACATGTGTTTTGGGATAAAACTTTTTACAAATAAATATGTATTCATTCTCTGTACTGTTGTTTATGATACTATTAATTTGATCAATTTATTTAAAAATAGTTACAATCAATTTTCAGAATGTTTTAAAAGCTTGTTAAACCTATTAAAACCATTGTTAAAAAGTAAGCAAAATAAAAGTATTCAGTTATTTTTGAAATTATTTTTATACATATAATGAAGGTCTTTTACACGTGCATTTTCTCATGTTATAGGCAGATAAGTCATTTCATTGCTACAATATGAGAATTATCTTTTGACTCAGATGGATTTTGCACTAAAATTTCAAAATCTGACAAATATATGTTAAGTCAAATTCTTTAAAACACACAAAACTTCCTCTTTAAAAAATTACTTAAATAATTGTGTTCGTATGAAAAATAATTAAATATTTTGAACAACAATTGAATTTTGGAAGATTATGCAATCTGTTTCAATGTTTTTACAACTTAAATACACAACAAATAACTAATATAGCATACACTAGCATAATTAATTGAAAAGCTTAATATATCAATAGAATAATAAAAATAAAGATTCATAATTCTATCATTTTAAAGTACATTAGTTTTTTACAAAACAAAATTGTAAGCATATTAGTTTTTAATAAAAGAAATAGAAAAAAATTCTGAAAGTCTTTTCTGGCATCTATTTCTTGATTTAAAATTTTATAATGTTCTTTGTATAAGTAATAACATTGATTCGATTGAAGAAAAAAACTGTAGTTTAGAGAAAAATTTTAAAAAATGAGCGATGTGAAATGACACGAAACTGTAATTTGAAGAAACAGTCACACTCATTAATAGTTTAATAATACAAAGTAACATTTGCTTTTAAAATGATGCTGGAAAATATGCTTCTACAGATATTACCTTTACTTAAAATGATACTCCTGAAATAAGCGTGACAATTCAGAAAAAGACGTTTTGCATTAGATAACAGTAAAAATAACTACAAAAAATTACTGAAAGGATGTGCTTATGTGGAAAGTGTACTGAAATAGTACAAATATTATTTGACACATCATATTTTCCTGTTTTTCTCACAGTGATGCTGCAAATAGTTGCAACATGAAAAATATAAACAGTGCTTCACAGCAATTATAATTGACATTTATAATAAAATATGCATATATAATCTTATAAATATATATATATGTTTGTGTGTGAGAAAGTATGTATGTATATATAATAAATCAAGAGACAAAATACCCTAATATTGTTGATTTAGTTAATGTTGAATTTTGTCTCTTAAATTTTTGCTAATTTTTCAGCTTTATAATTTCGATATTTGTAAAATCTACAAATAACTTTTGTATTTGAAATTTTGTATTGCAGACATTCTTTAAGGGAATTGCATGAGTTTCTTAGATTTATTACTCATTGCATGTTGGAAAAGAGTGTTTGTATTTCTTTTGTATAGTTGACCATATGTCTTCCTAAAGAAAACATGGCCCCCTATATATATATATATATAATATTGGGAAGCAAGTACTTTGAAAGAGAAATAAAGAATAGTACAAATAAAATATAAAATAAAATCCATAAATCATAACTAGACTATAATTTCTGTAATTTATACTTACAGAAAGATGACCTTCATGGTGCTGTGGAAAATATTTATACAAATATTCTGATGCAACCAATTGCAAAACTGTATCACCCAAAAACTCAAGTCTTTGATTTGATCCCCTGATTTAACAGAAAGTATGTCAGTAAAACAGAAAATAAATATACATTTCTCAGCATTAAATATTAATATTTTTGCAAACTATTTCTTAAATCTCATGAATTCAATTACATTTCCCAATAAATTTCAAAAATAATTTCATTTAACGTCTTAAAAAATATTTTTAATTTCAAAAATAGCATGTATGCAGACATACAAATAATTCAGAAAATCTTTAATAATTCTTTAAGGACAAAACAAATAAAAAACTTACAAAGTAAGATTGTTGTAACCAAGACTTCGATGTGTAAGGGCTCTAGCTAAAAGACGAATGTGAGTAAATTCAATTCCAATTTTTTCTTCAAATTCATGCAGTTTCTATAAGAAAAGATTTTTGTAAAATTAATACTGATTTTTGGATAACAATTGATAAGCATGAAATATTTTAAGAAGAAAATGAAAAATATGAAATCACTTTATTTTATATCCTATATTTGCAGTTGAAGTTAAAAAAAATTTATTCACAATATATGATCATACTTATCTCAAGTATAATATGTAAAATATAGAGAAAATGTTTGTGTGAAAATTTTAAATTTACTTACATTCCATAAATGATACACTTTTGATTGTCTTAGTTTTAATCAAATAATTTGTTTTATCACTAAAAAAAGTCTTATCATTTAATACACTTTATTTAATCATTTTTTGGATAATAAGAATTTATTAAAAGTACATAATAAATTTTCATTAATTAATTTATAAATTATGAATTTAATGATTTTAAATGAAAAAGTGTGGTAACAAAATTTAATTTATTTTAACACATTTTCAGGGTTGGTACAGACTTCCAAGAATCAAATTCCAGGAGTCAAATCAAATTTTCCAGGAGGTATCGTCATTCATAAAAACTTTTTTTATTTTATTTTAAAAATTGTTCTTAACCAAATATGCATATAATTATGTACATGCTATATTTTCAGTTCATATCTGTAAGTAATAAAAATAAATAATTGCAAAAATGAATTAATCAGACTATTTTTTATTTAAGTTAAAAGTATTAATGATTATTTCAAAAACCTTCAATGAATTTACAGTTACAACAGCAAAATTTTGTTTAAATAATCCACATGCTATATAATACTACATTATACACTGCATAAAATAATGAGTTATTTTAGAGTTTTTAGACATTTTCAATAGATTCTTGTCCATTAATTTATTGAGTATTTCAAGATGTGTTTGCTTTGAGTAAGTTATTTATATTTCTTTTCAAATATAAATCACTAACTGAAAACAAATACAACTATTAGATATAGAGTCAGTCACAAAAGTCTACGTACATACTCTGATTTTGATACATTTTGCATATCACTCATAATTTCGAAAATTCAATCTTATTTTCACAATTATTTCTTATAATGACTCAGAATAAATAAATAAAATTATCAACATATTTGTTAAAACGTAATAAAAATAACAAATGTTACACATTATGTGGTCACAAAAGTCTGCATACAGAGACAGGAAACTCAAATTTTCGGCAATAAACAAAAATAAAAATACCATTAATACGTGGTAGGCCCTCCCTTTGAAGCAATAACTGCACGCATTCGGTTTAGCATCGAATTCACCAGGTTCTTTGTTGTTTGAGATGAAATTTGGGACAAAGTCAGCTGCATAGCCTTCTTTAGGGTTTCGATGTTGGTAATGGGTTGTCGTATTTTTAAGTCAACTTCCTCCCAAATGTGTTCGATAGGATTAAAGTCTGGAGACTATGAAGGTGAATACAACACCTTGGGTGTCTTGTAGAGCAGCCATTCCTTCACAATCTTTACTGTATGCTTAGAATCATTGTCTTGTTGGAAGACAAACTTGCTTTGGCAGTCAATTTTCTGACAGATTCATGTAGGTTGCCTTGCAAAATCTTCAGGTATTCAAAACGATCAATGGTACCCTCGATGAAAACCAGATTGCCAACTCCAGCTGCTGCCATGGCACTCCAAATCATCACACTGCTTCCACCGTATTTTACAGTGGGAGTCAAATTTTTCAGTTTCATTTGTATGTTTTTTTTCCTTCCAAACTTTTCTGTGGCCATCACTTCCAAAAAAGTTGAACTTGCTCTCATCGGAGAACAAAACTGTTTTCTAAAACTCAAAATCTTTGTCAATATATGCAGAAACAAAGGCAAGTCTTTTCTCTTTAGGTTTACAAATGATACCAATGGTTTCCTTCTGAGAATTCTGCCATTGTAGTCGGCCGATCGAAGAATTCTGCGAATATTTTCTGGGTGTACCTGCTTTCTAATTTCTGTTACAATTTGATCAGTAATTTTGGGGCACTAATATTTGGATTTGTCTTCACTTTTCTTACTATGGCTCTTACTTCTCGATCATTGAGCTTCCTTGGACGACCATATCGAGATTTCTGAGCACATGTCCACGTTTAACAAAATTTCTGTAGATTGTTTGCGCAGTCGACCTACTTTTGTTTATAATTTTGGTAATTTCAGAGTAAGATTTCTTTTCACATTTCAATTTTACTACTAAATTTCAAAGTTCTAAGGATATTTCCTTTCCCTGGCTCATTTTAAAGCAATTTACTAGAGTAATAGTATGGAAATTACTAACAATTAACTAGCTACAAAAGTACCACCTCAAAGTTAAATAACAGCCAACAAATCTTCATATGTAAATTTTCTCTTCTCAATCAATCGTGTGTATGCAGACTTTTGTGACATGTTAATTTTTACATATTCGCAAAATTTGCCAGTAGATAATAGTTTGAAACTTTTTTAATTGTGTAAATCATAGTTTTTAGTGAAAAAGGAAATATTTATTCAATTTTATAAATTGAAATATATCTCGGTTTTGAAATGTGCCCTATTTTAAGGTTGTATGTAGACTTTTATGACTGACTGTAGTTACAAGAGTCCATTGGTCATTGAAAAGATACTTTCCATCAGGCATTTTAAATAATACGAAAAAAATTTATCAAACGGTCACTCTTGGCAAAATTTTCAAAAATACGTCAAGGTTGACCGCATGACGAATTTCCGATCGTGAAAGCGGGGTAAGGAAAATGGCTGAAATAGTGGCAAATATTTCATACATTGTTGGTATGAAACACAATATGCTCAACTAATTTAACAAAATTAACGAAAAACGCAGATTTATAGATTTCAAACACCAATGGTAAAATAATAAAGTTGATATATTAAATTATCTATAATATTTTTTGATTAAATTTTATATTAATGAATTTAAATCGTTAAATATTTATGAGAAATTAATGACAAATAGGGTTGCCAAAATACTAGTTTGCTGGGTTTTCAGTAAAAATGTTCGCCAAATTTAGCACAAAAAAAAAAAAAAAAAAAAAAAAAACCTAAGAGTGACTGTACAGTAAATCTGATCCAATAATTTTTATTTCATTAATAAACAAATTTATCCTGATTCAATTGAATTATACGTAATTTTCATCAAGGGAAACAGGGAAAATATGTTTTAACTCAAAAATTTTACATTTAAATATTAATATTCAAAGAATTTTATTCAATAAAAGGAAAACAGCAGCAAATAGAAAAAGAATCAGTTCAAATCGCCAGTCTTAATTGCACAGCAAATTAATTTTTGTTTAATAATTACTTCACTTCACTTTACACAATGTTTCACTTCACTTTATATAAATCTAATTACTACTAAACTGAGTTATCATGTAATTATTGTAACTGAACTAAATCCAGAATACATTAATACAAGTCAACAGTTAAAAATAAAAAAATTTACTATCGATTGTGCAGCTATCTAGTGGCAATATTTAAAATTAATACTAAATTAAGTTTTTTGACAATGTTATTGAAAATTTTAAAATATTAAAAAAAATTCAAAAAATTATAATATTTTGTAGAAAAAAAATAAATGCATCAAGGTAAGAAAAAATTCCAGGAGTAATTCACGGTTTTCGAGGAATAAAGTCAAAATTCCAGGAATTTCCAGGGCCTTTAAATTTTTTTTTTTTGGAAATTAATGAGTTTCAAGGAGTTTCCAGGAGTTCTGCGATCCCTGTATTTTGTTTTAATTCACTGTAAAATTAAAAATTATTAATAATATACTTTTTATCATATCAATGTTTTCTAATTCACTAAATCTAGATATTCATAAATCTCAGAAACACTTAAATATAAGTATTTTGAAACCTCACTTAAAACAATAAATTTTAATCTTTTAACTCTAAATAAAACGATAAGAGACAAAACAAAAGACCTGAAGTTTTGTGATATAATTGCTTTAGAAATCATTGCTGAAAAATCAAATTAAAGCATAAAATATAATTAATCTGCAAGACAATTAATTTTAATTACCTGTAAAAGAGGTACAGATGCAATCCATTTACGATCACCACCGGGTTCTTGCTCCTAACAAAAATAAGAAATTTTCACTATACTTTTAAAATTATTATTTAGCAGTATTATTAAAAATATACTTACTGTAATTTTTAATTATAAAATTATTTGAATGGAATAATTTAACAATTAGCATGCACATTTCATAATATATGATGATTTCTGATCCAAAAGTGAAATCAATGATGTTATATTAATAACAGATATCAGCTTACAAAAAATAATTTTAAATACATTTGCAATATTTATCCTTTAAACTCTTCAGAGTGGAAACAAAATCATTTCTTAAATTTTAAATATTTCAAATTTTAAAGATTTTGTTAATGGAGTAAAACTAAATAATACTGCTTAAATTCACTTATTACTAATATGCTAAAATATTTTTCTTTTTTTCCACACAATAAACTAAGTACAATTTACATATAATAGTGCTTTATGATACATTTTTGGGAAATACCTCATTTCAAGTATTAAATATAATGTATTTAAAATGCTACAAGGAAAAAAGTAGGAAAATTTCTTTGCAAATTCTCTGCCACTTTGTACACATTAGTTTGTTTTGAAGATATTATTCAAAATATATTCAGAGAAATCTATATTTTGAACTAATAGTTTTTAAAATAAAAACTATAAATTTGCCACACAAAATATAATTTAATGATAATTTGATTTTTCCTCATAAAAACAGAGGTAATGTAATAAATTTACTCAATGTAACATTTGTTAATTCAATACAATTTGAATTATAAAATCTTTTGTAAAATCTTAAATATTCATTACAAGAAAAAGTGTAACAAATATAATAAATTATGTATGCTGTAAATAATAGAAAATATAAATGTGTTTTCAATTTTATGGAATTTTTTTAACTTTTAAATCTTCAGATATTTTTTTAGACTAACTTAATGTAAATTAATAAGCAATCATACATTTTATATTATTTCGTTTAAAATGTTTACAAAAATTATAATAACTAGCATTCTTTTTTCAAAAATTAGTATAAACCTATAAATTTTAATTTATTTCCATAAATTATTTTTTAAACAAAATGTCAAATTTTATGATGATAATATCATAAAATTTGGACATCATAAGAAAGATTAGTCTCCTTCTAAGTGGAAAAAAAGATAAAGTACTATGACCTTGAAAATCTTTACACAATATCAAAGAAAAATTACAGTTACAACCATAAATTTTATAAATGGATAGATAAAATCATCACAATTTTTCACCCAATTTTAACATACAAGACTATGTATTTATTAACTACAAAAATTATAAAACTAAAATATATACTAAAAATCTTTAATTTACGAAATTTCCTGATTAGAATATGTACAAAGTTAGATAATTATGTCTGGCAACTAAAAATTTATAATTAATAAATAGATCATAAAATTAACATAAAAATAAAAGTTTATATAATTTTACTTGTAGAGGATGAAGTGGGTAGTTTTTCCAAACCTCTTGCAAATCTGGTTCTGGAAACAAAGTTTCAGCAAAAACTCTATCAGCAATTTCAATACCAGCATCTAAAAATAGTGCACCTATAAAAGGCATTATTAATAATTATGAAAAATAGCTCCTTATTAATTATAAGAAAAAAACAATGTATCTTCAAAAATAAAAATGGAACAAAATAATAAAGTATCAAATAAATGTCCAAAACAAATCAATCACATACAAATAAGAGAAATACACACTATATGACATTTTTCATCATATATTGGAATCATTTCATTGGAAAGTATTCAAGTAAGAATTTCAAAAATATAATAGAGGAAATAAAGAAAATTAAAAAATGTACCTAGCTATCAGAGGAAAAAATATTCATAGGAATATTCATTACATAACAATATTATAATCATATGTAATATAAACAAAATATTAGATTAAAATAAATTCAATGCCAGAAAAGTAATGTTTTATAAATTGAGTTTACTTAAAATGATTTTCATGACTTTTAATATGTTTGGATCATTTAATAAGAAATCTAAATAGGATCTTTTTTGAAAATGATAATGGATATGTAACATTATCATTTTAATAATAGTATCCCATCATCATATTACTGTTGGAGAAGTGATTTATACATAATACAATTAAATTATGGAGATATACAGAATTCAGTGTTAAATTTACATGATTTCATACATGCCCACACATAACTAATACATAATCTTGCACCGTTTCATAATACATTCCAAAATTATTGGCATTGCAAAAAATATTCAAACTGCATAATTTTTCTTTATTGCTTTAATATCCAAAATTGCTCACTGAAAACAATATATCATAGGTACAATTTATCATATATTAATGAAATATGTATGATGGTAAAATATGTAATGATAATAAAATACTTAGATAAATAAAATACTTAGTTTATAATCTTGGTATGTTTTAATGTCTTAAAACAATTATATTTGAGATTAGAAAAGCATTACATAATTTTAAAATTCCAAAGTAAGCATTTTTTTTTATTTTATTTTAAGAGCTTTTTTTGATTTGAATCTCAGTTTTTTTTTATTATGTTAACATTATATATATAATTCTTAATTCTGAAAATCTTATATTCTTTTAATGACTTACAGAAGTTCACTATACTACATATGACGTTTTCATTACAAAATAAAACAAAAAATAAACCTAAATGGATGTTGCTTGCATCATACATTTTCTTACCTGTCAAACTTGGAGGAGAAAAAATTCAGTAGATTCTACTGACTTTTGAGATAAAAAAAAGCAGAAGACACTACAAGCAAAATTTTTGTTTGAAACAAAGTGTTTTAAACGGTAGTACCACAAAAACACAACTTTACTCTTTAGAGTATACATTCTGAGAATGATTTATGTTAAACATATTTTGAGTTATTTTTATTTTATAAATTATTTATCAATGTTATAAAGGAGCAATGAAAGATAAACAAATATTAAAAATGTACATAAACATCAATGGTTATCTCAAAATATTCATTTAGGTCAATGTATCTTCTCTCAATCAGATTTTTTTTTTTCTTTCAAATACTTTTCCACAAAAGTTTGGTAAAAAATTTGAAAATAGAAAATTAATTGAACTACCTAAAATTTGAAACTTTGCCAAACCAGAAGAAATAAGTAAAAAAAATTAAAACTAGAAAAAAAGAAAACTAAAAAGCATACTATTTATAAAATATAAAATTTTCTACAATGGACTATTCTTTATCATTTAAAAATGCTTTATATAATAAAACATGATTTTATTGTGAGAAAAAAATCTTGCATATAAAACATGGAAGTAAAATAAAACATTAGAAATTTTTGCTTTTATTTTATTTATTTACATTCCTTTAGAATTAAATTATTCCACAAACTAAGGAAAATAATTTTATTTAGATCTTTAATTGGTGTGGTAGATCTTTAATACACAGATCAGACGGTTTGACAACAATGTGGATATGAAAACATGCTAATAAAAAGAACAACTTAATGTAAAAAAAAAAAATCAAATTTAATATTATTTGATATATTTAAGAGCTCACCCATCAATGCTTCAAAGCAATTAGCCATAGCATGTCTAAGTTCTAAATCATGACACAAATCTGATCCATGAGCATAAAGCATAAACTTTTCTAACTGAAGTTTCTGTAAATAATCAAATATAAAGATTACATATTATGTAACATTTATATTTAAGTCAAATAATTGTCTTTATTGGACATTTGTAATGAATATTTTTGAAAAGCTTCAGCATAAAAATAGAATGTTTGATATTGGTAAAAAATTAACCCTTAAAGCAGTGGTTTCCAACCTGTGGGGCGCGCCCCCCTTGGGAGCGCGAGACAGTTGCAAGGGGGCACGCACCTGTTTCCAAAATATTATTTTTATTTTATAAATATTACCATAGAATACGAACCAAAAAAGTCAAATAGGTGTCAAAAAAATGAATCAGCAGTATACATAATCCATAACCCTCACCGCGAATTTTTCGGGTACAAGTGCTAATACCCCATTCATATTCTTCTTGGAACGAAATATCTCGCTTTCGCGTTTGGAGCCGGGCACCGATGGGGCGTGGAATCAAAAGATAAGCACTCGCAACATCCCGAGTATTCTCGTGCTTACTCGCGCCCAACTTCAGTAAACAAAAGCATCTGATTGTTTCTGTTTTCTATGAACAGAAACAATCAATTTCAATCTGTTTTCTATGAACTTCTATGTTAGTAGTGCTTGCGATAACCATGTTGATATAGACAGGGCCAGCCCCAGGGTAGGGCGATCCGGGCAGCCGCCAGGAGCGGAATGATCTAGGGGCGCCAAAATCATGGAAAATGAAAATAAACTGGTAAAAAAAATTAAGTTACATGCTTTTTAAAATGCACTAAAAAGTAAAGAATATTTTTTTATCATTCTGATATATCAATAAATTATTTTTCATAATATTGCGTTGTCATTGGACCCTTATATTGTAAGTATACCAAATATCATTGAAATCGGTTCACAGGAATTTTCACAAAAACGCGTTGCAAGATTTGACTGATAGTTTTGATTTTGATTTCGAAACCAAGCGAAACAAGATCTACTTTTTAACTGCATATAAAAGGAAGTACACTTAAAACAATGCATTATTTGCAAAAGGGGGAGAACCAATTTTTTGTTTTTAAAAGGGGGGCGCCGGTACAAAAAGGTTGGAAACCACTGCCTTAAAGTATAGTAACACTGTATGTGATTAAAAATACTTCACTGTTTAATTTAAATAAATACTGGAATAAAATATTTTGAATATTAAATAGTTATGTATATGTTAATATTCACTACACAATAACAAAAATAAATATTATCTATAATTTTATTCACATATCAAAATGCTGACAAATAATATTGAGAAATTTAATAGCAATAAAGATCTACATTTAATTTAGTTTCGATCCAAAAGAAAACTGAAAAACTAATAATAGAAAAAAATTATTGTTATTAATGCAATGGTAAGGGAAAAGTTTTTCAAATTAAATAGATTGACTTTAAAATTCTATTAATATTATAATATTGTTTATTTTATCAAATGTTAATAACAATGGCATCCATGTAGAAATAATATTCCAGTTAAAAAATTTATCTATAAAAATTTGAAAAACTATATCTACTATGAAAATATTATAAGCCAACTTATACGAGTTAAAATATAACAAAATGTTAAAATTCCCTTTAAATGTTAATTAATGTCACTAATGTAACAAAAATAGTTATGTAAGCAAGCAGAGATGATTATATAAACACATAAGAAACTCAGAATATAAGAATATTTAGTTTTAAAATATGGATTTTTCTAGGATTTCTATAAAATTAGTTTACTTTCTTCATGAATATGTTGCTTTATGAATAAGACAAACAAATAAAACATGTCAAAACGTTTTTACTCCAATTATAAAAATTTATATATATATATATATATATATAACAATTCTTAATACATTAATTATCTTACACATGGTACAAACCAATTACTTGACCATCTGATTTTGACTTGAGTTAAAATAAAATTATCTATTTATTCAAAAATAAAATATTATAATATACACACTTAACCTATTATTTTAAAAGCTTTTAAAATTTATTGGATTATTTCAAAAGCTTTAAAAAATTATTATAAAAGCTTTATATCTTGCTTATTATAAAAAATTTTATAATCATATAAAAATTTCAATAGATGCAAACGAAATAAAAAGAAAAAAAATTAAGTTGAGCTTACTTTGGACAAAACAGCTAAATGTTGATTTTGTACAATAGCTGCTCGATATGTAGCTAAACCGCCTTCTTCTAGTTGGGGGAACATATAAAATAAATGGATACTAGACAAAAATTCAACAACTGCATCTCCAAGAAACTCCAAACGCTCATTATGGTTGATACAAGAAGTGGCTTCAGTCTGACTCCCAAACCTTGACATTATATTAATTAAGGTATTTATACCTGTGCAAAAATGATACATTATAAATAAATCAGATTTTGATAGTAAAATTATACATAATATGAATGACATAAAGAAACTTAACTCAAAACTTTTAGTATTCATTGTATATTCAATATCAAATTGGTGTATTGTATCCATGTGTTTGGATATGTTTTGTCTTAGGGTAATTTAAATTTATGTCAAAAAGAAAATTTGAAAAAAAGTTAAAATGTTTGTATTATTTTTGGTCACTTATTTTGTCTCAGTTTTTGTTAATACTTTTTAAAGCCTAAATATTGTAAATAATTTTGTGTGCTGTTTAAAATTTTGATTTTTCTTCTATTCATTTTCATGTTTCTGTTGTAACCACTCACATTCGAAAGCCTCGTGTTAAACTATGGGGAACATATATGTATGCATATATATATATATATATATATATATATATATATATATATATATATATATATATATATGAATATATATATATATATATAAATATATATAAATATAAATATATATAAATATATATATATATAAATATATATAAATATATATATATATATATATATATATATATATATATATATATATATATATGAATATATATGTATATATGAATACATACATATAAATATATGTATATATATGAAGACTTTAAATGAATCTAATAAAAAAGACACATGAATCATTTCTATTATTTCAGTTGGAACTAGAAATCATCACACATATACTTTTTAGTATTTTCCAATGTAAAAATGCATGCAAAATAAGTATTAAATACATTGTTATTTAGTTTAGTACTAAAAAGAATTACAGCAACATAATATTTGGAAATGTTAATGATATAATTAAATATAATTTTACTTTAAATTATATTTCTTCATATAATTTTACTTTAAATTATATCTTATTAGGAATTTTTAAAGTTCTGTTATTACTTTTTTCAACAAATAAATCTACAGTTCTATGTTACCGGAGAGAATTCCTTTTTGAACAAATTATTATTTTACATAACACATTACATAATATTTGAATGCAACATACAATTATTGCATTGCATTGAAATATAATTTTGCAATTTCATCTTCCTGGTAAACTTTAACACATCTCTTCCCACAAAATAAAATATTACAAAAAATGTGGCACCAAAAAGAAATTTCTATAACATTAGTTTCATTTAAATAACAGAATAGCCAATAGTGAAATGAAAATCAGAGTGTATAATGATATCTTTAATTCAATAATAGACTAAAAATATCAAGACTCTTATAATTTTAAATTTATAGGAATTGCACTGTAAAAAAATGGGACTCTGAAAATATTTACCATATAATAATCAAACTTTTCTTGCCCTCATGAACTTCAGAAAAATAAAATTTTTATTAAGTACTTTGCTTACTCCTTTGTCGAATATATTTTTATAATATTAAATTAAAAATCTGCATAATTCTTATATCTTTCAAAATTTAAAAAAATTATAACTACAATTATTTATGTTTTCTTCATATAAGTAATAATGGGACTAGGATTATTTTGATCTGTATTGTGAAATGTGGCTATTGTGGTCTTACAAATGAGAAATTAAACAAACCTCTTTTTCTAGTGTTCATATAATGAATCCTGCGATCTCCATACTGAGGCTGTCTTAATCCACAATTTGTTAAAGAATTTCTAGCATGATCTGGATTGGTACCGAAATTTTCTCGATATGATGGGTGGGTCAAAGCAAGCTTCAAAAATCAAGAGAAAATAAATTAAAAATACATAATACAAAACTACACTTTAAAACTGTGCTATTTAAATTTTGCAAAAAATATACAAATTGTTATATGAATATTATTAAAACAAGGGCTTACATGTGCTAAATTACTGTAATGAATAAATGACAAATAAACAATAATGAATAAATTAAAGAATATTTTCAAAATAAAATGATACATTATAAAAATAATTATCTCAACTTTATGGGATACGACAATTTTTATAAGACAGTACCTTTAGCAGAATAAAGAAATTCTTTAATTAACATATTTAGATTCATATAAATATAATTTTAAATTTGACTTACAATTTTAAGTTAACTTTACAAATAAAAGAAATAGTATGGTAAAATAAATTTTCATGCAACTTTTTTTTTTGGTAATTAAAATAAATATTGACTGCTTACACAATTAAAAATAATTTTGATGTACAAATGATAAAAGATAAGATAGCTGAGGTAATAAAAATAAATGTAAAATTATATTAGCTTCAAGACATATTTTCCAAGACAAAAAAGTACTGAATTTTAACATATAATTTAAAGTCATCGTTTGCATTCAAATAAAAAATAACTTCAATAATAATTAATCCAAGATTATACAAAGCATAATTTAAATGTTTTTAAATTTTAAATGTTATTGTAAGAGATTATAAAGAATTATTAATAGTTTAGTCATTTCTTCATGCTTTCCTAGATATCACATCTAAAAACCTAAACATTATTTAAAAAAAAAAAAAAAAAAAAAAAAACGCATGTGGATTAATAAACTTAAAAAATACTGATCATGACAATAAACTGCAAATATTAGAAACCCTATAAGTTAAAAAATCTGTTTTTTTTTTTCTTCAATTTAATAAAATTCAAGGTATCTTCCCCATGCTTTTTTAAAAAATTTTAATTCTAGTTTTAAAAATAATATTTAAATTTCATGGTAATCACAAAAACTTTAAAGTAATTTGTATAAAAAAATTTGTTTACTAAAAATTTTTATAAAATTGAAAAATGGATTAACGCCATTTATTGATTAATAATAATAAAAAATGTTCCGAAACATAGCGAAAACATATTCTGTATTTTTACATTTGAACTTTAACTGTTTACATTTTTTGTTTGTATATTTTTTCACACTTACCACACATTTAAAACTGTCCTTTTTAATTTAAATGCAATATCAACAGGAAAAATCAATGAAAGTTTCTTAGAATTATTAAATAAGGTATTAAAATAGTTAATGAAATGATAAAGTTAAATTTTCAATTAAAATATACAAATATGAGCAAGATTACATGATAAATTTCATTTTTTATTTACAGTGTTTAGAAATTTATAATTTTGTTTTCATAAAAAAGGAAAAAGTTTTGCATTCCTAAAATAAGCAATTTCAGATTGTATTGCTTAAAAAACTAAAAAAAAATTGTTACCAATTACAATGTTAAGTGAAACTTTCACTTCATTCTGGATATAATATGGAATTATTTTACTGAGCTCCAAATTTATGTTTAGTGTACTACGGTAATATCCACATAATATATCAAATATTAAGCATTTAATCCACTTATTTTTTGATATGACTCTAGATAAAATAAACATAAAATCTAACTTCAAGCTATTCATTTCTACTTATAATAAATAGACAACTTATTTAAAGCATAAATACTTAAATAATTATGTCTGAACTAAACAACTATGCTGTTAAGAGAAAGATATTAAACTATACAAGTTAAATTTATCCCAGCACTTCAACTAGTTTTTTCCAGGATTGGAATTAAAACCAACCAAAGAACATAAAAGAAGCTTATTTTTTAGTTAAATCAAATGTTACTCATTTGATTAAAGCTATTGTAACAATTAAATTGTCTCCACTATCTATAAAATCTCGAGAATTTAAATTTGAAATCTATTCCTGTGAAAGCAATTAAATCAATAACACTGAAACAAAATGTTTATTTACCATGTGTAATAAACATTGCAAAGGTAGATCTCACTTAAATGGTTCACAATACATTTTTGGTATACAATTCTTATATAAACAAATTATAGCAAAGTAAATAATTTGACAAAGCTAGTTTTCAGAAATTTTTCGAATATGTTTTACAATAGTCTATTATACTGACAGTAAAATGCAGTTCTGAAACAAAATTTGTCATAATGGATAAAATTCTTTCCAACATTTATGAATAATGTAATATATTAACACTACAAAAAGGATAGTCTAACACTTGAAAACTGGGCATTCAGTGAGAATTACATTACGGGAAAACATAATAAACTATATTAATTTGCAAAAAAGTAGGAAATCTGAAAAAGAATCCTAATTGTAAAAGTAGAATCATAACAGCTATCTAATAACCCAACAGTGGCTTGGATCAAAGAGAGCAGTTATATTACTGAGCCACAACAAATCCTTTCAAAATATTTTCCCATACTAAGTAGAAAATAAGCTTATCAGCTGGAAAATATTGTCAGGCATTTGAACATCCTCCAATAGTCTAAATTCATGAATTACAAAGAGAAAACCACAGAAGCAGTCAAGTACTTATCTCAACAAATATGATTGTAGATGCAATATTTCTCAATTTATTATTCAACATTTACTGAATGAATAGTGTAAACAACTTTTAGATTTTTTTTAAACTTATACTTCATAATATATAAATTGCAAGCAAAATAATATGCTTTTGAACCATTTTAATAAAATACAAAACTTATATAATTAATTTAACACTTGAATATTTCATCATATTTTTAAATACAGTGCAAAATATTTTTATCGTTTCAAATGACAAACATTATTCACTGATTTGACAAAATACAAATAAATAAAAAATTTCTCATGATAAATCTTAAATTTTTCAGATATTTTAAATAAAATTATTTTAAAGAAAAAATGGTAATTTTTATGGGTTCTGGTATCTTAACAATACTATTTCATTTTCTGGAATTTAAAGAAAGTATGTATTGTTATGTCAAACATACATACTTTTAAATAAACATACATTTGTCAAACAAACAAACATACATTTGCACTATAGCCCAGAGTAGGCTTAAGTCTGCTGCATAACATCTCTCCAGACAGCTTAGTCCACAGCTTTAATATTCCAGTTGGAGATCTTTAAGTCTGTTTAAAGCACCACCAAACCACCTTTCCCTTGGGCTATTGCATATGGGCTTCCAATGCAAGATCTTAATTGCTCCATTACCATGTGATCTCTCAATGTGCTCGAGTCATGAAAAACTATGGTTTGATGAATCTTAATATATTTTTAAGATTGATAAAAGCTTCAATTTCATCAATAGTTCTAATTTTCCAACAATTATTATTGTCCATCTGCTTAGTCCATTTTGAAATGTATAGTATAGCTTTCAAAACTAGTGCTTTTTACAAGATAAGGAAGTTAGCTTCATACTTAACCCCAACCTAGAGAACCGGACTTCTTCATTTATATTTTCCCAGTTATACCCTCAATAACTGAGTGTACTGTTTAATCATCTCTATGACATGGAAGGACTGTATTGGGTCTATTATTTCACATTTGGTTACCATAAGGGTGGATACCTTATACTTAAAAAACTAAAAGTTGTGATATTAAAACAAATAAATACCTGCAAAAGAAAACGATCCTTGAACTTGTATCCAATTTTTTCTTCTAGGCAAGATAAAGAGTTATGAAATCTCAAATGGCAAACCAAGACAGGCATCAACATTGCATGCTGCAAAAATATCAAATTAATTATCATTGATTATTGTAGAATTTATAATAAAGGAAACTGACATCAGGAATGAAATATATTATGTTTTGAAATGAATAAATTTGAATAGAATTATGAAAGAAATAGGAAAATTAAGTACTAGTTTTTTAATAACATGTTTTCAAACTGCTATCAGCTATATAACAGTACATGGCCTTAAACCGTCATAAATAAGAGATAATAGAAACATTTTATAACATTTTAAGAACATAAAAGTTGAGTTCAATATTCATAAAAATCAATATTTCAATGAAAAATTGTTCAAACAGACTATCAAAGTTATAATTAGTTTGGGATCTACACACAGTTATAGTTATGAATCGATTATACTTTTTTGTATGTTTTTTCAGCAATAGGAAATTTTACTATAGCATGATTTATTTTAAAGTTTAAATTTTGCAATATTTTATGCAAACAAAATAAACATTTTGACAAGATGAACTTAACGGAAAGCAAAGATTAAAGTAGGATTTTTTAAGCAATATTTTTTCAATCATGTGACAAATTATATAAATTACATACAGAACCTGTAACTATAAGGCACTAAAGGTATGGTAATTATTAAACCTGAAACACATTTTTAAAAAAATATGCAAATTTTATAATAATCTTTCTTTGGAGAAAATATGAACTAAAAAAATTTAATAGTATTTATTGCTCAAAAATTCCATAATCCAAATAATGTATTTTACTTTGTCTTTAATACGAATTAGAATAAAAAATTTTTAGTAAAAAAAAATATTTTTATTAATCAACATTGAATAAGTACTAATTGTTTTCATTGAAAAAGATGGTAATAAGGGGGTAATGAATGCAATTGAAATGGTAGAATATTTACTGTAAAAATTTTTTTAAATAAAGCTTAAAGAAAATACCTGAATGACATCACTCATAATGCCAGTTCGATAAAAACCTTTGCTACTAATAACAACAGTCACATCTCTTTTCAAGTCGCTGAAATAAATAAAACATAAAACATAAATTAAAAAAAATCATAAAGTATTACCATCACAAATATTTCAGCATTTTCAGTAGATAAAACTTATTCACACAAAAATTGTATTTCAAGGGTCAACACTAAAGAAATACTCATTTAAATATTATAAAATAACTAATTAAACATTAAATATAATACAAAAAATATATCTTTGGAAAATAAACAACTCATTAATAGATATAATTTTGGATAATTTTAAATTACCCTTGCATGATGATAGTAAATTGTGAAAAAAAGACTTTTAGTTTTTTGCAGAAGAAAACTTCTGAACTCTAATATAATAGAAAGTTCTTCAAACACTCTTTATGAAACCATAAGGAGTGTTTCAAAAAAAACTTTAAATTAAAAAAAAAAAAAAAAAAAAAAAAAAACATGAATAATTGCTAAATATAATAAATTTACTAAATCACACAATATATAATACTGCTGAAAGCACATATTAATCATATAAACATGAAAATTGTAAAATAGTTAATATATTATAAGAATTATTGATTCCATGGATTGCATCTTAAAAAAATTCAAGAAATTTTATATACTTATTAAAAATATTCAAGTTTTTCTGTAATTTAGGCATAATTTTTAATCTAATGTAGACAATAGAGAAAAACCAAAGGAAAAAAAGCTTGAATTCATCTCAATAAGGTGAATCATTCAAAAATTAATTAGCTACTTTTTCTCTTAAAAGTTAAAAATATTTAGGAGCATTTATTCTAAGTATATTACATATTGTAAATTAAGAAAAAAATACATGACATTTTTTAAATTAATTTCATTCATGCATTAATATAAGTAATTATTAAATATCATAAATTTGTAATTTTCTAGCACAAATGAAAAAATATAAATTCTCAAATTTAATGTATTCATTTAAAATAATATTCATAACTTTTCTTCCAGAAACAACACAAGTAGTTTTCAATCATAGAAACTAACATTAACATTAGTCCAAAAACTTTATGTAAAATAAACTATGGTAACAGTTATATGAATGCAGGAAAAAAATCATCAATAGATTAATTACTGAAACAAAGTAGTTTTTAGACTATTCTTTAGAAAACAGCGAAAATCTAAAAGCTTCTAGAACATACTCCATTTAACTGCAATTTATTGATACAATTTTTTTAATTTTACTAATTAAAAATTTAATATTTAAAATTTAATTTTAACTTCAAATATTTTTATGTATGCATGCAAAATTCAAAAGCGAAACAAATCTCAAGTTAAAGGGAAAAAAAGTATTTAAAATTAACAAAAATTTTCTTTCAAAGAGTTTTTAGAAAAATATAGCACATTTACTATTCTATAAAGCAAGAGAGAGCTTAAATAGAAAAAAACTAAATTTAATAAATAATAATTGTCTATAAATATATGAATGCATATATATATACCATATTTGCTTGCATTATAAAATGCACCCCCTTTCTTAAATTTAATTTTTGAATAATAAAATTTTATTATTGATCATTATAATGTATTTAAAGCATTTTAATTACAAAGTAACTCTTTCTGGAAATGCCAAATCATGGAAAGAACATATCTTTATCTCCATCGTCAAAATACAGACATTTTTCTCATCTCCAGAGCTGAATGAAGAATCAATTGAAACATTTACTAAGCAGTATGAGCCCTCATACAATCATCAAAAATCATAAAAACCTCATCTATTTCTTGTTTTCATGCATTAATGATAGATCCATGAAATTCAGCCTCGGACCTGTGCCTTGATCCAAATTCCAAGACACAGGTCTTGGACCTCGGATGCGAAGCACAACCACTAAGCCACCAGGCTTCTTCACTGAACTCTACAAAACTGTAATATTTTCCCACTCTGCAAGGAAATAAGTAAAACTTGAATAACTCTAAAAAGAAGAAATTTCATGAAATGAATATAGTCAAACTGAGCATTGAACTATAAGATGTGTGTGTGTGCGTGTACATTGTCTTTCATACTTATTTTCAAAGAAAACAGGCATCTTACACAATTTTTTAAAGCATAAAACTTTATTATTGATCAATATAATAAATTTACAGTATTTTAAAATATGAATCACATTTTTCTCTACATAACCTGTAGATTATGTGTAAAAAATTTGAAATTTTACTTTCAAACTATGTACTGTGGATAATCTAATAAAAACATTCTCCATCAGAAAAACTTACAATAAAGTTTTGAAAGAAATGCCATATATGTTTTATAAAATAAGCATCAGGTTGCATTCTGACTATCTTTGCTGACTTATTCAAATAGAATCAGTTTCTTATAATTGTGTTCAAGATTGAATGCAGTTCCATGGAAAGATTACAGTTGCTATCAGCTATGGTCATTCCACATTAAGTTTTGAGCTAAGCTAAAATAATTCATTTCTTTCATTAAATTATTAATGAAACATATGCATTTTATTTTTAAACTATGTTTAACATCATTTTAAAAGTAATTATAAAATGAAAAATCAATGATATTAATTAAAATACTCCTGGCATCATCATTCTTGATATCATCATCATCACCTGGTGCTTTAATCTCAACTTATCAAACTTTGCAATAAGATGGCTCCAAATAGGATCCAATCAGATGTTTTTCAGTGATAAAAGTTTTTCTAAACAATTTATAATATTTTTAATCATATTGCACATTTTTTTTTTATTTTATGTGACACCATATTATCAGCAGTATATATTTTCAACTGTACACAAGAAAAAAATTGCCATGGGTTGATTACATGTGGCTGTGGATTATGCCACACTGTTCCTTTTCTCGAAAAAAAAGTTTTGTGGATAATATGCCATTGTGGATTATGTACGGGAAAATACAATGATATAAATACAAAATAATACTTTCTACAAATACCCAAACTGGGAAATAACACCTTCTAATCTTCGTAAAAACCCAGGCACTCCTTAGTAAAGTTAAGCAAAGAGTCACTTAAAACCTCTTTTAAATCAACATCTGAGTCTTCAGTACAAAAAATTGTCCTCTAAACCAACTAGTGTATTGCTAATGTCACACTTCTAAAATGACTTAACCACACTTCTCTGTTACGTAGGTTTTACTGTGAGTTGCTTTTTTAGATCCTCTTCTTGATTCTGACAAGTTCTTATATCATTTTCTCACTTCAGGTTGTCTGAAATGCCTAAGAATCCATTACCATATTTTTCAGCATACACAGTTACACATGGCTTGTATGCTGTTATAATAATGCCAACAATGTTTTTGAACTATAACCTGAAACAAATTTAAGAAAATTGAACAGTAAAAATTTCACACTTAAAAGTAATTTAAAAAAAACTAGAAAGTTTAAATGAAATAAGATGTGATGGTTGATGACAGAGCGCGCACATTAATTTGTCACTACAGAACTGTAATATTCTCAAACTTTGCAAGGAAACAAGAAAAAACAGCATAATTCTGCAAATAGGAAGTATCCAGGAATGAATGTGATCAAAAATTATGTAGACATATAAGATGCAGTATCGGCGCATGAAAGACACATCCTGTTTCTCAGATCTATTTTTAAAGGAAAAATGTGTGTCTTATATGCCAGCAAATACGGTATATATTGCTAGAACTACAAAATTAATAGAATGGTATTACTTCTCCATTCTCATAGATTGCAATTTTAATTCTTTTGATAACAGCTTTCTTCGATCTTCATAACGTACTTTCGGCTTATTTGCTAACAGATGGCGATATTTTACATAATCTCGCCATGCTTTTTGATAGCTGTAATAAAAATTATAAACTAAGTTAAATATTGTTAGAAAGTACATAGCAGAATATGGTTAGATTTTTCATGCATGATATTTATATCATTCATATTTAGGATATTTTCAGTTTTCATTCACGTTTAAAACTTTTTGTTAAAATACAATTTATTGATTTGATATATGATGATTTATTTAAAAGTGATGCACAAAGTAACAGTAATAGAATGTGAAATACTCATTTCTAAAATGTATCAATTGATGAACAAACTTCTTTAACATCCTATTAATTTAAAAACAATTCAATAATTCTTAAATATGTTAATTTGACAACTTAATATAGCCAAATTTATTTCCTAAAAGTAATCAGGTGCTAAATGCAATTTTTTTAGAAGACTGGCTTATGCTAGTTATAATTATTGACACTGTGTAGTAAACAGCAGCTTAATGACTGAAGACTTCTGTGAAGTTTTAGCAAATACACATCTACTGTGTAAACTTTTCCAGGAGGATATTTCATATATAATGAGACATAATTCCAAGCTGCAAATATGTTTACTTGGGATCATCCCAAGTACTCAACTCAAAAATCATGCATTTAGAAGGCAGCTCAACATCTATCTCTCACTGCTCAAAAGTAGCTGGTAGTATTCTCAGAAGAACAGCATTCTACAATTATGAAATGGTGAGCCCTGGGCCAGATATAATTCAAAAATAAACAATATATATTTAAATATAATAATTTCTAACCATGAATTCAGCAGCCAGGAGGTTCAGCCAACAAGTTGCAGATTGTACATATTACGGCAAGTGAAAATGATTTATATTTGTCCTCAAAGGCACAGAGCAGCAACTCCATCTAAATATGGACAACATCTCAATGCCAAAATAATAATGTTAGTCATGCATAGAAGGCTTCACAAAGGTAATATATGTTTCAGGGGACCCTTTATTTGTATGCTGCTTATGTCATGTTATAAGAAGTAACATTTGAAGTAGGTATATCCATGTCTACTGAAGGGATATTTATTTTGAGAATGATTTCTAGTTTAAAATCTAAAGTGATTTTAAGCCTTTTTTGATTTGGTGACAATCTGCAACTCGTAATCAATCACTCATCTGTAGAGAAATTCTTATGGATAAGTCAGTAACTTAGTTTAGGGTAATATATCTTTGGATGGATACACAGACTACCGTAACATTTTATGTGGAACCAGGAATACACCTATGAAATCCTTGATGGTTACATGCCCTTTATGCTGAGGCACTATGTGAAGATTTTCTGATACATAACAAAAATGCAGACATCATATAATCTCACATTGTAGATGCTTATCTTAAGCAACAAACATTTCAATACATAGAATGGCCAACAAACATATAGAACAGCTTTTAATCTTCCTCTGAAGACTCTAGTTACAGTTAACTAATAGCTTTCACTTCCTGCTGAATTGATAAGTTACAAAATTGAAAGCATCACTCAATATTATGTGTACATATAGCTTTCATTGGCCATTATTCACCAAATTAAAACTAATTAGATTTTACCAAACTCCTACTGACAATTGTTCATTTCATTAATGCTAATTTCCATAATATGATTGTTTATTTATTTCCTTGTATGCTATTTTAATACACAACTATGTATTGAATACCATGGGAATGTTTAACAAAAATACACACATAATTGATTAAGTAATCAATTCTTTGATTCTTTCTTATAACTGCATACCAGTCAAACAGTAAAAGTTGTAAAAAGTAGAAATTTAAAACAGAGAAGATGTGATCATTGAAAATATAATTACATGAATAACCTTAATTATATTGCTTGAAGATTTTTATTTTAGATTGCATATTCAATTTATAAGATAGGAATAGTTATTAGAAATGAGAAACTTTTCATGCATTTATAGCATTATAAAAAATATCATGATAAATATTTTGAAGTAAGTATTGTTCTTGAGTAATTTTTCTCTAAATACAAGAATTTTTTCAATATCCTCTTATGAAAAAATAAATATATAATATTTCATTTCTAACAAACTTAATTTTCAAGCATTTATTTTGATATTTGACCACAGAACAATTTATTTCAGTGGTTTAATTTTTCCTCACTCAGAAAGTAATTTCTTTTATTTTTTAACTAAAATGGAAGACTAGTTTTTTTAAAGCAAATAAATATTTAAATTCAATTATACAATGTCTATTCAAGTCTAATATATAAGGTAGCAAAAGCTACCTTTCTGGTAGTAGCATAATTCTATGCTCATAAAATGTTTGATTTTTGTAGGTTAAAACCTGATCCAGATGATTTTTTACCTTATTTTAAGCAAAGATTTTTCAAGCTAAAAATTTTGTAGACTGGAACAAATAATAATAAAAAGATGTCAGATCTGAAGAATATTATAGGTGTGAGAGTACATCTATTCCAAACTGTAAAAGCTCTTCATGAATTAAAAAATTCGAATGGGATTTTGTATCATCTTGGAGAACCTCGTATTGCTGAGATTTGAGATTTAACTTAGGCATTTCAAATGGGTTGTGATCCAATTTCATCAATTAATATCTATATTTTTATCTACTGTAAATGTCCTTCTGGAACATGGTGCAAACTTTGAAATTGCTAAATACAAATATTTCAAACCAGTTTTGACACAGAAGTTTTGTCAATACATCTTCTTTATAAATTTTGGATACTTTTTTTCTTACTTGACAACACTTTTAATTTCTCCTAAGTAAAATAAAATAAAACATGACAAAAATGCTACTTTTCCATATTTGATTCTACATTCGCCAAAAACTATTGGGAAGAATTAAACTTTTTCGCAAGCAAACTGACCTAGAACAACAGTTAAAAAATTAATAACGATTATGTGACTTAAATGTGAAATTGACTGTGAAACAATGCAAAAAACCCTCTGTTTGAAAAAAGACATTACTTTCCAAACAACCTAATGGAAATAAAATTGAGCAATAAATTTAAAGTAATATACAAAGCAGGAATACATGATAAAGGAAATAAAGGATTTTTTACTTAAATCATTTATTTATTTAGTATTTCCTGTTATTTATATTATTTTTCCTATCTTTCTACTATATGACATATACACTCCAATAAACACATTTAGTAAAGTTAATAACTTAATTTAAACAGCATTCAAATATTTAGGAAAAAGAAAGCTGCTACTTAAAATGATTTGTGATCAAGTTTGGAAATTTCTTGATTATAATATTACAGAATTATAAATATTATTAAATAAAAACATATAATTTTATAAGCAAATCTATACATTTATGAAAACAATTGCTTTAATATGCAGATCAAATTAAATTCATAAATAAGCTGATACATTTGCTTCAATTTATTTCTTCTACTATAGAAAATATTTTACAGAAACATATTTCAAAATTTAATTTTCAATCCCATAAGATTTAAAAAAAATTTATAAAAAAAAACACTGCAATAAAGTATTACAATAAAAAACACTACAATAAAAAATATTACAGTAAAAACTTCTCTACTTACAGAGGATTTCCAGCATAACTTAACTGAGGTGGTCTAACACCAAAATGCACAATAACTGGGAAATCTAATTTATTGTTTCCACAGTCTTCTCTGTCTAACTGGTCGACTCGCACTGAAGAAGGTTTCATACCAGGGCATGTCACTATCATGCCTTTAACTTCGTCAGCTAAATCTTGCCATTTTTCATTAGGATAGTTCAAAATTTCATTCAAATTATTTTCATCAATAAGGATTTTGTTTGATTTTAATAAATATTCCATAATTACATCCAATGATAAAAATTTCTTTCCATTATCTGAAATTTTGAAAAAAAAAAATTAAAATCTGACTGACAAATAATAGAAAGCAAATTTTAGTGTTTTCTGTCCATAAATAATGGGTGATAAATAGTTTAAAAACCTTTTTTTTAAAAAAAAATAATTTATATTTTAGAGTAATTTTTATTTTATACAACTTCTGAAAATAAAATCATGTAATATATATTTTGTTTTCTTAAATTATGTGGTCAAATAAATGTGTGTGTGCATAAAGGTTTTATTTAATTACAATAAGTATTAAATAACAATGGTCAATGATAAGAAATTCTTAAAAAAATTGTATGAAATATTCAGAAAGTATTTAAATGATATGTTGAAAAAACTGATTTTAAAATTTTCTTTTCATAACAATATATAATAGTTTGAAACTACAATGAAAAATTCCTATATTATTCTGATTTCTGTTTCTTAAGTTTTCTTTAAACATAAAATCATATTGCAACTACTTGTTGATTCTAAGTTCTAGGAAAATAATAAATGGTTAGGATGCAGAGAAATTAACTTTATTTATATTAAGTATATAATATTTTAATATAGTGAAATCAAATATTTTAGGAATTGATTAATAGCCCAAAGTGAAAAATTCAATTAAAATATTTGCTTTATAAGACAATTTTGACTTTGAGAGATAAAAAATAAAAATAAAAGGCCATATTTTCATAAAATTCAAATGTTTTTGTCTAAAATTTAAAGCATTTTTGATAAACTTAAAATGTGAAGATTATTTTTTTAAGAGTAACACTACAAAATAGATTTTTCAATTTGCAACATAAGACTAATTCCAAATCAGGAAAAAATAAAAATGTGATTATCTTGTATTAGTCAAAATAATCAGACACATTGAAATTTTCACACAAATAGGGTTTTAGTAAACATCAAAATTTAAATTTGAACTCATATCTGTACTAGCTACCCTACATTATTGTACGTACTATATTTTATATACTAAACCATTTTAAAATTTTGTTCTTATTTTTTATATTCTATGCATAAAAAATGCTAATTCAGTTATTTATAATCAGACAAGAACAATTCAAAGGAGTTTCTCAAGTAGAAATATTTCCCTAATTAAAAATATAACAATTGTTTTTAATCCTATATAATGAAAAACATGGCTTGTCATTTACAAAATCTCATTTCTAATTTAATTTAATTTATTCTTTTGCAAACAACAAGTATATTATATGATGCATTCAATTCACATAAAAATAAAATGTTGTTTTAACAATGTTATATTTGTTATTATTTTTCATAAAAGGTGTTGTAAAATAATATTTCGCAAAAAAAAAAATATTTCGCATTTCCTTGATAAAGTAAGCTTTACATTTTGTTTAAAATAATGAGCCATTTTTTTCACATATAAAAATATTTCATCTTCAAGTAACCTGACTTCAAAGAAGTAAAAATATTTTCTTTTAATACATTTTAAAATTTCAGCTAAACAAATTAGACAGCAAAATCTTAAAGTATTATTTTCAAGAATTTCCATGGTAACAGAAGACTTCAAACAAACTTTGTTGTTTTGTAACATGATTTGAATTTATACTTTAAAAGCTTTATTTAAAATCCCTATACTACAAAAGCAATTATTAAATGTTGAAAAACTTTTTTATATTCATATACTATATACTTATACTCATATATAACAATGAAAAAAGAAGCAGAACAAAAACATAGAATCAAATAGTAATTAATGCAGATATAAAATAAGAACATTTAAAGACAATTCAAGTACATATTAAAGGCTAATATATCAACTGATGAATTATTAATTTTAGATGATGCAAAAAAAATTCAAAAAGAACAGGAAAAATGCAAATGTTGGCAGTTGAGTTTCAGTTTTGTATTAAGAGAAGATCCTGCTTGTATATCCTTCTCAACATTCAGACTCTTTTTGTTTATTTACAATTTTGTAGTGCCTTAGTTTTTATGTATTCAGAAGTTCATAAAATGGATTGTTTATCACTCAACAATCATCTTTTGTATACAATGGCTATTAGAACAGACATATAGTTTAAAGTGAATATCAGACCCATACAAATATTGTAGACCAAGTTGGATTCAAAATTGCGAAATGTTGAACCAAAGTCAAGTGTGCTATCCATTCAACTGCCAGCTTGGCACTCAAATAATGGATTCAAAACAATGAAACTATTTGAAACAAAAAATTATGAAGCATTATTTTTTAAAATACATTAGTGGTAATCACTAATGTATTTTAAAAGTGTGCTATAGTATACTAGAATTCACATTTTAATTATAAAATTTACAAAAAATAAATGGTACATGAAACCTATAATTGAACTAAAATTTTATTACATAATTCATATTATTTATAAATTGAAGTGAAATATATACATTTGAATTTAAAGCAAAAACATTTGCATATTTATTAAATATTGATTAAATAAATGTTTTCAAAAGAGATTGCTACATCTGTAAAAATGAAAAATTTAAATTATATCTTTAATTTTAACCAGAAATTCAAAGTATTTCAAAAGTACTTATTTATATAGTATATAATAAGTATTTATAGGGTAAATTATATGAAAAATTAATTTTTTAAGCCTTCTATAGCACAAAAAAAAATATGAAAGTTAAACAAAAAATCAGAGTTTGTACAGACTTCAAAAACAAATTCCACGAATATTTCAATATTACATTTTTGCAAAAGATGGTACTTTGAAACAAGGATAAAAAAAAGTCTAATTTGTGGATATCAGCAATATTTTACTTAATCAAATATGTCTATAATTATGTACACATGTTTTTCATTCATATTTTGAAATGATCATAGAAATAGATATTTGCAAAACTTGCTGTGAATATTTTTTTACTTAAACCAGATTTAAAATTAATCATTATTTCAAAAACAAAAACTTAGACTACAGCTAAAATAGATATCATTTCAATTTAATATTCAAAAATATTTACCAAAATTACTAAGAGATTTTGTAGTAATGGATATATTTAGAATTTTTAAATTTAGCCATAAGATATCTTTCTACTAAATTATTAATAGGGTTACAAGATATTGAAAAATAATTTATATTAAAATAAGAGTACTTTAATAAAATTGGATTGACAAAATGAAAGCAAATACAATTATTTCTTACATTTATTTTGCTTTCATTTTGTCACCACAAATTAGAGAAAATGTTAAAAAGAAACAATTTAATAAAAACTTAATGTAATTGTTACTAACATAAAGTTTTATTTTATATGTATTTAATTTTTCTTTATTACTAATATATAATCTTCCATATTTTAAGCAATACTCTATAATATTTAAAAAAATCATAAAATTTTTTGATATTTTTATATTGTTTTTCCTGATGAAATTTTTATTCCTTTTTGAACTATTCCTCCCCTTTCTTCAATCAGTGTTCCAACTGCCCCACATGGGGGCCAAGGTCTATATTGTTCATACCTATTTTAATGATTGAGATTATTGAGGTGTGAAGCAAGTCCTTGTTAGGTGATCTGCTTAACATGAAAATCCCACTGCTTAGCTACCAAGCATGCTTGATATTCAGTGTTATTAACCCACTGAGAGGATTAAAAATTGATTTGATCCAGACCTGCTCGAGGACCAAAACTCAGACGTGTGTCTTGAGTGTGTGAAATGCTAACAGTTTGTACATTAACAACTAAAATCTTTTTACAAAAATACTTCAAGATTTTTTAAAGAATATTTGATTTTTCAACTTTGGATGACAAAAAATGTTTTTACACTTTTTTTTTTAAATAACTTGATTCAACATTTACACTAATTAAAGAATCTAAGATTTTTTAATTACTTTTTTTTTCATTGACACTAAAATGATTTATGATTTAAGAAGTTTCCATTTTTTATTCCTTATTTATAATATTGGGGGAATTGTTTTAAACTTGTTTTCATCTGGTAGAGACACAAAAATAAATATTTTATGTATAAATTTTTTGGCTAATTTCATTGAAAATTCTAAATTTTGATTTAAGATTACCTAAAACTGAAATTTCCTTCCAAAAAAAAAATTTAGTTTTTAAAAAAGATAACTGAAAATCTTTATGAGCAACTAATATTCAGTCAACAACTCATAATTCCAGGAATTACAGAGTCCTGGAAAAAATAAACACATTCCTGAAATTCCAAGGAGTTTCCTGGTATTGTATGACTTTCAAAAATTCAAAATTTTAAAATATTTATAAAATTAATTATGAATTACTTACCTTCAAGCTCACGAGTAAATCGTGGCATAAAGTGAAATCGTGGACAACCATCAGGATCATTATGAGCTTTCCAATTCAAATCCACAAGTTCTAATATTTCTTCTAGCAAAAATTTGTTAAATAATTCTAGTCCTGCTATTGTAAAATTATGAGGTGCAGGTTCTTCAATGTATAGAATTGTATATTCATAATTGAATCGAATTACTTTACAGTTAGGCAGTTTTGGCAATGGTGAATGGGAAAACATAGAAAAGCCTTCAAAGATATATTTTTCTCCATTATGAATTATCTTTGTAGGAGTTTTTGTCTAAAAATAAATAATGAATATTTTATAATCAATGCATAAAGAATCTTTTGATTTAAATATTTTTTGCAATGTTCTGAAAAAAGAGATATACTTTTAGAAAAAATAGTGGACTGCAATTTACAAAACTAAAAACTTGGAATATTACTAAGCTGGCTCTCACACATAAAGTTACATGTATATAACTGAAAATAAAGAGAATGTAATCAAATTATATTTTTTTAATGTTTCAAAATAAAGTTTTATTTTGAAACAATTAAAATAAATTATAAAAATAAAAATTATAAAAAAATAAATCTTTCATTTTTATAAGACATTCCTTTTTTCTTGAAAAATAACCAGTTCAAATATTTTTATGTTAAAAAACAAATAATGTAACAATATTATCAATAAAAATATGAATACATAAAAATAACCAGCAAACTTATAAAACAGTATCTATGCTTGTCTAGTACACATTAATTTAACTTGCACAAAAAATTATAGCTCATTTTTCATCACAATAAATTATATTTTCTATTATAAAATGTATAACTATTTAGAATAAAATAGTTAGCTAAATATTTAAAATATCTGTATTTTTATGATTACCATTAGTTAACATAAAATCAGAATTTCTTAAAATATTTACTTTTCTCTAAATGAATAGCTGGAAAATTTAATAAAACAATTTAATATAATGATTAAAATATTTTCTATTTGAAGATTCAAACAATTGCAAACCAAAATGAAAATATAAGATTTGAGATAACTTGAAAATTAAAATAATTCATGTTTTTGTTACATTTTAATGAAAAACTATTCACTTTACAAAGCAAAAAATTAATTTTAATGAATGAAAGAAAAAGTATTATTTAAATAATCTTATAATTACTTACCTTTTTCAATAAATGATTGCTTACACAATTGAGGACAGTAAAATTATCTGAATCAGTTAAAAAAAAAATCCTAGTATTTTAGAATGATAATGGCAGCTATGGATCAAATTTATACTAGATTAAGAAATAAATGCATATTGAGTAAATGGTAATTTTTATAAATTTGTAGATACCAATAAAACAGATCATAACATCATAAGCTCACAAAATAGAAAAATAAACATATACCTTTAAAATAACTTTTTTTTTTTACCAAATACTATCTTTATAAGTAAAGTGCTATTAGAAAAATATTTAACACACACTGTATGAGAAAATAGGCAAATAAAATTTGTACATAAAAACAGCTTTTACTTTCATTTTATACATAAAAGATTACTAAAGTAAGTGATAATCACTAATTTTTTCATTTTTAAAATTATTTAAAAATACATTTTTCATTTTTTCAATGTAAGAAAGCATTTTGCTGCTTTTTTTTTTTTTTTTTGCAAAAAATATCTCAATCTGATAGCTTTAGCTTTTTTTTTTTTGCAAAAAATATATAAATATGATAGCTTTAGCTTTTTTTTTTTTTTTGCAAAAAATATCTCAATCTGATAGCTTAGCCACGCTTTTGTTTTATTTTAAACATAGTCACAGAATAGACATTTTCTTCTTTGATAACTGAAAGTTCAATTTCATTTACATTCATAATATTCTCAATTATTTAATCATCTGGTACAATTATCATGTGCAAATTATATTAGAATCCACATTTGAAAAGTACTGAAATAAAATTTCAGGCAGCAATGAGTTGCTTTGTTAAAGTTCTTGGATAAATAAGTCCTCTTTCCTCATGTGGTGAAGTAAATGTTAAAACTTACATGTCAAATATCCTTTTTTACATCAACAGCATTTCAATCATATATTGACAAGCACATTGCACATAAAACGTCAATTTTATAGGACGATTTTATAACATTTTCACTCATCATAAAATTACTTAAAGTTATTTGAACTTGAAACTATTGATAATAGTCTAATGCATGTATTGTAAATAATTCAGCACAAGTTGGTTTTAAAAATCTGTTATTTTAAAATAAGTAGTGCAGTTATTTATTCAAAATTTGAATAATTTAAGATTCTCCAATAAAATGATAGATTTAAATTTCAAACAATACAATGAAAAAATAGACAATAAGAAAGCATGAATGAAAGATGTAAAAAAAATGAATTTGCGAATAAGAGACTTCAAAATTTTAACTCATAACTGGGAATTAAAGTCATCACTACATTCAGTGAACCATGCTATGAATATACTAAAAGTTTATAAAATTATAAGTGTTTGTAAATTACAGGTACGTAAAAAGAAGCATTTATTGTATTTACATTTGATAACTGTAATATTTGCTCCCACACTTATATTGGCTTTGTGATTCTTCCTTGTGTTCTCTATGAGGAAAACATTAAATTTTTTATGCAACTCATTAACTCATGCTCTGCAATGTTTTTACACTGTAAAGTTCAGAAATATTAGAAGGCTAGAAATCTAATGGTATTATAACCAATTTTCTGAGCATTTGTAATACATAAATAAATAATATTTGATAATGTTACAATCATATACCATATGAAATTATAAATAAAAATAATATCTGTTTATTTTTATTTATAATTTCATATGGGAACAATCAAACAAATGATATAAATTATCAAATTTAAAACTTGTTACATGATATTAAATTGTGTTAATTAAATGATATATAATGGAGAATTTACCATAAAATTTGTTTGAGGAGTCATAGTTATTTTGTAATGATACAGTTTATCAATATTATTGCTTAGTGGATTACATGGGGGAAGTGGTTCTTCTCCAACATAAATACCATGACGAATTCCAGAGCGCCTTGCTTTAGCACTGCAGCGACATAAAGGTCCATCATTCATCTAAAAAACCCAAAATTCAAATGAGAAAAATTTATAACATGTAAAATTGAAAACAAATATTTTAACAAAAATTATAATCTTTATAAGGATAAACTAATATTTTATTTAAAATACCTACGAAAATATATTTCATTCCATTAAAAATACAACACATTAACAATGTTGTAAAACTAAACTTAAGAAAATTGTGAGAAAAACGTGAAAACAATTGACTATAATACTCAGATATTTCATTATATTATAACTTTTATAGTTTATGATTTCAAAAATAATAAAATTCTTTTTTATAAAAAATAGTTACATATTTGCAAATTTTCATGAAGAAAATTCAGTTGTCCTATAGTTTAGAGCTAAATATGGTAACATATCCTAAATAATAGCTCTATTTGAATTACAAATAAACATGTTTTGCATATTTTAATTAAATCTATATTTTCAATCTACAAAATTTTGAAAAATATTCTTACTTTTATGAAACTAAAATTTCTCATATTTAAAAATTTATCATGAGCAATTTTTGGTAAGAAATCCTACTTTATCTTTCATTTTATTATTAAAATAATTAATATCTCAACTACATTTTATTTGATAAAATAGACTAAAATTTTAAGAAAATTAAAAATAATTATAATTTGGTTATCTTATATCAGTTTTTTTAGTTTGAATCCTGATAATTCAGAAATCCAGATAATTCTCAAAAAAATTTCAAAATGTTTCTCAAAGTCAATACATTATGAGAACGTTATTCAATAAGATGTTTTGTTTTCTATTTTGAATCTTTTACCAAGCAAGAAAAATAGGTGGACATTGTAGAACTGAGATTTAACAATTTTTTATGAAAAAGATTGTTTATAGTTGTAACCAAACACTGCCTTACAAACCTAAAATTTGTTTCAGAAATATTTTACAGATAATTCCATCTCAGGTAAATTGAATTAGATGGAATAACTTATCAAATTTAAATAACTTACTTTTAAATGATTATCTCATTATAGTCTACTTTAACTTATATTACATTTGTTATTTTTTAATTCAACAGAAAACTTTTTAAAATGTATTACCAAATTAAATTTATAAATATAATTATTCATATACTTATAATATGACAATAATTCAACTTCTTAAATGCAGTAAAATTAAAAAGTTAATCAAAACAAGATTAAAAAAAGCATCAATAACTTTTAAGAGCCATTAGTTTAGAAAAAAATTATAAAAATCATACTTATTATATCATTTGCAAATTTATATTCATTTATTTTCTACAAAAACTAATTTTTATTGCCTTCAAAAATGCTAATATTCACTTAATAATCAAAAATATTATTTTTCTAAGATATAAATAGATAATATGCACATTTTTAATCACACTAAAAAGTGATTTAAGAAAAAGCAGAGTAAAAAAAGTTATAAGTTAGAAATTATGTAAGAAACATCTTATAATGTAAATAATCAACCATTGTATTTTCAATTAATTGATAATGCATTCAATAAATTTAAGAAAATAATAAATTTACAACATAAATATAAAAATGTAATTAAATACTAAAAAATAATGTATTTTACCTAAAATGGGATAAAATAGTCATAATTAAAAATATAAAAAAAACATTTCTCATAAGAAGCAAACCATTCACAATAAATTTTAAATAACATATAAAATATTAATAATTTTAAACCTATGTGTTCAAATAAAAAATACTATTTGTACCTCTTTTGGATCATTAAACCACAGTTCTGGATGTAATCTATCTGGATGTCTACGCTTTCTCTCCAACTCTTCTACAGCAGTATTTTCTTCTTCACTAGATGATTCATTATCACTATCTGAGCTTCCACTGCTACTCTCCACTGCACAAATACAATATATTAAATAACAAATTCAAAATAATAATGATAATAATAATCTTAAAACTAAGATACTTAATTTAAAAATATGAAAATTTTTTGAAATCACAGCTTATAAATTAGTTTCCTTCAAAAGCAATTAGATACACATTTATGAATATAAGCAATAGAAAATAAGTTGAACTTTACATATTCCCAAGAATAGTATTTTTTCCCTTATAATCTACAGATTTGTGTTAAAAAAAAGTTTTGGCTTTCATTCTGCATCTTATACGCCACCGCAAATAATCTAATGAAAAGCATTCTCCATCAGAAAACTTACAATAAAGTTTTGAAAGAAAGGACGTTTATATTTTATAAAATAAAATAACATATTTATAATCAGTTCAGTCCAATTAAGTTCAAGAACAAATTCAGTTCATAGAAAAGATATTACAGTTGCTATTTGTTATTGTCGTTTCGCATTTCGTCTTACCCTGTACTGTTTCTTTCTGAAAATATTCAAGTCTGTGTAATATTCAGTAGATTTTAAACTAAATGCTGCAGAAAAGGCAAATAAAAAATGATGAAAAATGTTTTAATATAATACCAAAAACAAAGCAAGAGTAGTATAAAAAAAGGCATTCAATGCACAATGTAAGCATAATCTATTTTTCTCATTTAATTTTTAATGAAATATTTATTTCTATTTTTGTGTGTGAACATCTAATTTAATTATTACTTTATCTTTGAAATACGTCTAACCACATTTCAAAAGTTATTAAAAACTATAAATCGATAAGATTTACTAGAATTTTCTCAAAATTATCATTTTTAAGATCTCAATCTGCAGCTGTCATCTAAGTTTACTGCAATTTGTGATGTGGTGAATCCAAACAGATGTTTTTCAAAATAAATTTTTTTCTAAGCAACTTATTATAATTTTGATAAAACTGAGCATTTTTTATCTTATATGATATGACATTAAAGTACATGTTTTTGACTATTCATCAAAAAAATTGCAGTGGGTTGTGAAAGGTTTTGTTCTTTTTACTCGAAAAAAATTTTTGTGGGTAATATGCAGCTTTGGATTATATACACGAAAATATGGCAATAATTACATTTAAATATGTTTTTCAAATATCTCTTCAGAAGAAATTTCTTTTTCTTTTTTGATTTACATAAATACAGATATGGATGGGGGAATAGAACTTGCAGTACTTCACTCATTTTTACATATGTATTATTTCCATTTAGAAAAATTTATCTGAAATAAATTTTAAAGTAACAAAGTATTTTTATAAACAATACGAAATCTTTTGTATATAATTTATAAGTTTTAACAGTGATATTTAGTAAAATATTATTCTAATGTTTGTTAAAATTTTTACTCTTTCATTGCAATAAGAATAAGCTAACCAAATTTAAGTTAACTCATCAAAATTCAAATTTTTTTAATTAAAAAATTCTACTACAATAAATTTAAAAATTATGCACAGTTGTTGGAACTTTGAATTATTAAAAAACTGAAATTGAGATAATGAGCATTAAGCACTAATGATTAAATTTACATTCCAAATTATTTTAACTTACATAAATGACACTACATAGTGCATAGCCTTAACTGTGAAAGCTTTTGTAAGATTCAATTTAAACACAAACCATATAATGCTTTTTCTGAAGATTGTGCTTCATTAGATGAAGGATGCTTTATCAATAAACAGATATATTTACATTTTGTAAGTAGAAAATTAGGAAAATTCCAAAACATGAGCAGAAATGATGCACTTATTCAACAGTTTCTAGAATTGAATCAAGAATCTCCCACTTTTAAAACTGTGATCCAAACAGGATCCTAACAATTGTAATCCTTGATAATAATCATTTCAATATTTCATTTTAATATTCTATTTAGGAAAAAAAACTGTATCAAAAAATTTTTATTTTAGTATGCAATATGGCAAAACTATTACTTTAATAATAATTTCACCACATAACTATTATAAAATAAATCTCACATTGGTTTTATTTATATACTCTAAGATTATAAATCTAGGTTATTTTTAAATTTTATAAAATTCAATTTAAAAAGATTTTACTAGTAAATATTTTAATAAGTTTACAAAATGAGTTTATTTTTATGCTTCATTTATTACAGGGATAAACTATAGAGAGCTTTTAAGTACAATAGTAATACTTTTTTTAATATTAAAAATAATTTATGAAATTTTTTCTCTAAATACCATACCAGATAAAAAAAAAACTAGATAGGTAAATGTTCAACTAATATTATTTTCAGAAAAATACTGTCTTTCATTTGAAATAATAAAACTTTTCTCAATTGAAAAATATTTAATTGCTTTTCAAGACTAACAGAAAAAAGATGATTTAGAAATTTTAAATAAAACTTTTTACATCAACTACAAATTATTTTAATATATAAGATTATTATTAAAATAATCTGACAAGTTATAATATCTTTTAATAATAATCTTAAATAACTTATGCCATAGAATCTGCAATATTATCTATTATCGATTTTCATTAATCTATTTTATTGAACTCTTTATGCTAAGATATTATATTTCCTATAACATAACATTTCATGTAATGTTTATATTTTGTGCAATGTATCTTTTAGTGTTAAATATGTTGAACATTACAAGTCAAAAGCTGAGCTTTTTAAAGGTGTCACTCTCTGGATATATTTTCCATGCTCATTATTTATTGTGATATAAAAGTAAAGTTGTTCACAAATTGGTAGTTTCATAAAAGAAAGTTAATCATAAATTTTATTCACATTTGAAAAAAAAGCATTGAATTTTTAAAAAAAATTATTATTTTTTTACTTAAAACAAATTGTAATATAAAATTCTACAATTTATACCTGTTGCAACATTGGAACTAAATTAGATGCCCCTTTGGTAATTTATATAATATAAAAATACTTGCAATAATAGAACATTCAAATGATATATTTTCAACATTTTAATCCTATATATTATATCTAAATAACATTCATAATTCTGCTATAGGATAATTCATTTCAATTTTAAAACAAACATATTTAAATTAAAAAATTTTAGATTCTTTAGAATTAAATCAGATATACAAAACAAAATTAAAGACATTCAGTGAAAATTCAAATGAAGTAAGTTTTTAAACTCTTATTATAGAACCAATTACTCAAGTGGTTACTAATATAATGGAAACACCTAAGAAAAAAGTGACTAGTAGTATTTTGCAGTTTTGACCAGTTACTAGTATTTTAATATAAAAACTATATATCAAAGTAGTATGAAGTAGCTTAGATTAATTGGCGCACATGCTGATTTTTTTTTTTTTTTTTTTTTGAAGGCCTCTTATATACATACACGTTTGTTAGTAGACCTCATACACATTCAAAGAGATTACATAGTAGTCAGAGTAGTTAGAATAACTACGACTGAAACATCCAATTCTATAGGATAAAATTCTACAGATATAGAGTCAAAAGTCCTAACAACAGATACACAATACTGTAAGTAAGTTCAAGAAAACAAAATAATACACAAAGGACACTGAGTGAAAGAAAAGATGGTTATCACAATGAATGGTAATATTCAAAACAAAAACAATTGCAGTCAAAGTGACCAATAATCTAATAAGACTTCACATTTTCCTATGTCACAAATTGCAGTTAAAAGGACCATCATAAAATAAAAAATTTATGGCTGCACAACAATTGTCATAGACCATTTATAATTTAATATCAAACTACAAATACAGTGGTGCCACAATCAGATGAATCATCTCTCATATGTGTTCCTACAACAAGATAAGTGGATGTTAGAAGGATGATTGCATAAGTGTATGATTATAATTGTCTTCTTCCGGTTATAAAGTAGTCATAGTTTGAATAGTCGTAATGCAATCCTTTGGCAGCATGTGAAACCCTGAAATACAGTATCACTCAGCAAACCTATAAAGTTTTAAATGAGTAAATTCATTCAATGAGACAGGCTAAATTTCTTGTAGTATTTAGAATTCTCCATGATGATTATATTCTTATTCATGCACTGATACTTGTTCAATCATGGTTTGATAAAAAACAGGGGTGAAATGTATTATAAGTTAAGAGCAGTCCTGTGCCATATTAGTAAAAAAATTATTTTATTACAGAGTGTTTAAATTATTTAGATAATCACCTGTAAAATACAGATACATACCAACAGGTTTTGACTTTCGAAGTTTGATCTTACGAACTGGTGGTTCATACTTAGGTTTCAAGGCCTTAACACGAGAAGCACGACTAACTAGTTCAGTAGTAAACTTTTCATGCAATGTCAGTAAAGCATCAGTGGCAACAACTTCATTAGAATTCTGTTCAAAAGGAAAAAAGATTGAGGTTAGGAATCTCAAAATTTATCATTTATAAGAGTAATAATAGTTAATAGAAAAATAAGCTAGAAAATATCCATTAAAATATATTGTATCCACTAATACCCAAAGACTATTTTAACACTATTAATGATATGTCAGTTGAAATCATACTCTGCTAGAACAGTAATTTTTTGAACAATAGAACAGCAATTAATATTATTAATAAAGACACAAAATTGTAGAAACATTTTAAATAAATACACCAAAATATGAATTCTATAAAAGTCAACAAATGTAAATTTTGATCCAGTCATTTATATAAATAAAATCCTTACTCTGTTTGTTGGCTAAGTTTATCCAGCATTAAATTCAGAATGACAGCACAAAATGGAATTAAATTTATTTCTGAATGTTGGTCTTTGGATAATTTCAAATAAAACCCATATTTCATTTATGGTCTTAATTGAAGTTTTAATTAATTTAAGCTTTACATTTAATGCTGATTTGAACTTCACTATCATAATTTGCAATATGATCTAATAAATTTAAGTCATGCAACATCCTGTCCTAGAACTCTTCTCACTTCAAGAATGGAGGAATGAGCTTTTGTAACTATATTTTATGACTGTTAACTGAGCATGGCCATTGAGTATAAAGGGAAAATATTTATGGCACAAAATATTTATTTCATTCTACATTCACAATGTAACAATAGAAATAACTGTATTCCTATAAGTTTTTGGAAAAATAATATTTTTGCACATTGCAGCATATATATTAATGCCAATGTACCATTGATAGGAAATTTATGATAAATTAGTTGAAAAAAACATTAATTTCAATATTAATAACATTACTAAAAAGAATTTTAAGGTCTTTAATATCCCAATAAACTGGTTTTAACTGATCTATATTGAAATCTCATTGAATTGAGCAAAACAGATTTCAAACAAAAATGAATGAATAATATAATTATTTTCTTGAATCACAGTTTTTTCCAAACATTATGTGTATGTTTTATGCTAGCAAATATGGCTTGCAAAAATTGGTTGGATTAAACTAGCAAGTAAATGTTATAAAATATATTAAAAATTTTCTTTGCACAATCTTTTATACACATGAAAGAGAAAAAAGCGTATTTTTACATTTAAAAACTTCACAACATAACTTAACATTATTTTTTGTTTTGAGGCTATTTTCTTCGCCTCATGAAGAACATTGTAGACATAAGTATTAAATTGAAAGGGAAATATCACTTTTTATTTCCACATTTATTAAATCACATTTTCAATCCAAGCTATACTTTTTATATTTTTCACATGCAATAACTATCAAAAAAATTGTATATAAATCCTATTGTCAAAAAGCAATTCAACTGCGAGCAGATAAAATTATGTCAGTAATGTATGAATTTTAGTCCATCATATACGGTAGAGATGGCATATGAAACAATATTTAAATTTTTTTCAAAACATTCATCAAAACATATTACACAGTCTGGACACATTAATATGATCACTACATATTTACAACATCAACCTCAAATAATCACAGAAAGGAAGTGACAGCACAGTGCAGTTGAGTGTATACAAAGGGAGTGTGAAGACTTCAATAAACATTCCAATCATGGCTGTAATGCAGAAATTAAATTATTTATCTGACTCCCAAAAGGGCATAATCGTTGGCTACCAAGCCAAGGATAGAAGCATTTCTACAACCGCTTAGTTTCGCTTAGTTCACAAACTGTTTGCTTGCTGCTGTGGTACAAATACATAATGCATGGCAAAATGAGACTGCCCAAAATTAGCGTCATGGCAAATGTAGTACACCACGGGCCATAGATAGGAAAAATCAGGAAAATGGACATGCTACCATTGAGTTACAGAGAAACCAGATGAATCAAGGGTCTACCAACAGTGTCTCCCAGCCTTTGTTCAACAAACATTGAGACATCTGAGTTTCTGAAGTAGATGTCTATTTCATGCACTTATGCTGATTGTTGTTCATAGGAAACAAAGGCTGGAATTTGCACACCAGTACCACAACTGGACGTCCACTGAGTGACGACAGGTAGCATTTTCCAATGAATGGCATTTTACACTTCACTGGACAGATGGATGTTGGCAAACATGATGCGAAACCTCTGAAACTAAACATCCTTCAATCACAGCCAGAATGGTCCAGGCTGGAGGAAGGAGCCTTATGGCCTCAGGAATATTTTCATGGCATTTCCTGGATTGTTTGTTCTTTGTAGAAAGCACAATGGATCAGCATAAGTAGGCATCTGTCCTTGCAGACCATGCCCACCCTTATATGTGCATTGTTTTTCCTCATGATAATGGTGTCTACCAGCACGACAATACTGGTAGTGCACATGCATGGTTCGAAGAATACCAGGATATGTTTACTGTACTCCCCTGAGCAGCAAATTCACCTGATTTAAATCCAATCGAAAATATATGGGACCATCTCAATCAGGTTATTCATGGCATGTATCCTCACACATATAGTCTAGTGCAGCTGGCCAAGGCACTGGAGTCAGCATGCCTCAACATCCCAGGGAACACCTACAGAAAATTTATTGACTCTCTTCCTGTGTGTTTGTGAGATAAACTAGTTTCTCTTGGATTACATGAGCAAGTTTTTTTCTATCAATGTTATCATAATCTGATTTAAAGTCAATAAATAAATGATATGATTCAATATAAGTCCTTTGTTTTTTCAAGTTTCTACCTGATAGTATGGAACTGATCTATTGTTGGTGTCCCACTTTGAAATATGCACTGATAACTTCCAATACCTTTTGTTGTATATGATAATAATCATTAGTATAAAATGTTTGTTAGATCCTTATATGCTGTGTTTGGGAGGCTGATTTCTCTACAGTTCTCACAATCAAATTTATCTCCTTTTTTAGACAGATGACACTTTGTAAATATTATTTTTATGATTTTTTCTATTAGTTTAGACTTATTAAATCTTCATGAACTTAGCTTTGATTTCATCCAGGCAGGATGAACTGTTGTTGAATTTCTCTACTTTAATTTCCACTTCACAAAACGTTGAAGTGTCTGGTTCATCATTTTGGACTATAGGGTGTGTATGTTCTGAAGTATCTGCCTTCAAGTCTATTCTTGAAGTATTCTTTCCATTACACTACTGCTTGATTATTTATCAGTTCACCTTCAATTTTATAACATGTGTATGATCTGGAACAGAAATCTCTCCTTGTACTATAAAAATTTTCAAATTTCCTTGCCTCTTTTTGTTTCTTTAAGAATTCTATCACAAAATTATTTTTCCCAATATATTTTCTTATTTCCTTCTATGTGTATCTTTTTCTTGTTTTCTAAGTTGTTTGCATTTTCCCTGTGCATTTCTAGCATGATGTTTTTGAATCATTACTTTATAAGCTTTATTTTTCTTTTTTGTTGGTATTTCACTCTGCAACAAATCAACCTTTACATTTCTTCTTCTCAAATTCTGGTAAAACTTCTATAGCTGTTTCAATTATTATAAATTAAAGATTTTTCTAGCCATCTGTTCTATATCCTCATTAATTGATGGTTTATGTTTACATTTATAGTCGATTTTTGTTTTTTAGTGCCTCAGTATCCAGAATTTCGTTCTTTGTTTAATACTTTTTATCAATTTCAATCTTCATTTTTGAGATACCAGATGATGCTATCAGTAACACGATAGCTACAAAATCAAGGAGGCTATAGGATATCTTGTATCAAGAAGATCAATTTCATCTGGTGAGATCTCTATCATTTTATAGATGCTTTTACTTGGGAATGCAATACATCTAATGACCATTTCTATACCCACTGTGAAATCAAGCAGTCTAAAACATGATCATCAAATCTGACATATAAACTGGAATTAACTATGTGTTTCTGTACAGCAAAATTCTTTGCATTAGCAACACCTATGAACAGTTTAATGTCATTTGTTGAGCAGTTTCAGTAAGAATCTTCAAGTATGTCATAAAATCTATCTTACTGTATGTTTGTTTTTTTCTGTTGGTGCATGTATGCATATAATTTTGGGGTCTTGCACTGATGTGTATATAACATACTAATTTATTTATGTGAATTTGAATTCAATAACTCTTACATCTCAAAATTTTCTGTTTACCAAAAATGCAGTCCCCAAGTGATATTTATCTTGACAACTACAGTATAATATATGCATTTTTTATCCAATTTACCACATCCAGGTTATTTTATCTCTTGAATAAACAAGATATGTATTTTATATTTCTGAACTACACGAATTATGTTTTTTAAAGCTCTTCCTTTATATAAAATGCATATATTCCAAGAGACTATTTTCTGGGATGAGGTTGTTAACCTCTTGCCCAACCCACAATCTGCAGGACAAGGCCACCACATTTATAAGCCCCTGGAACAAGATATACCCGCAAGCACAGGATATTCAATTTAGTTACCTTTCACGAAATAGATGGACTACATTAGGACTATACTTTTGTACTCGTCAAGTTACAAAAAATCAAAGGATCATAAATAAATCTGTATATTATGAATACTTAGACGTCATCTTTTAAGATAAATTTTTTTTTTCAATATGTTCTCATTTAAGTTGGAATAATATTATGTAATTATATAAGTAACATAATATTGTTCCAACTTCAAATGTTGAATTTTAAGTTCTTGATTCTAATTTCATACATATGGCATTATTAGAATAATCATAGGTGTGCAATTAGAATCAGATATTTTATAGACCAGCTAGAATCCTAAACTACTTGACAGCTACTATTACCTAATGTTTAGGAAAAGCAGAATCATAACTGAATTTTTAGAAAAATTATTCCTCTCATAAGCAATTTAATTTAACCAGATTAGGCAAAATTTATTATCTAAATTTGATGTTAAACAGCCAGTTTAAGATTTAAAAAATATCTAACTTTTCCATCTAATATAATAATTAAAAGTAGCTTAGTTGAAAATTCAATAAAATTAAAACTGATGAATTACATAGTATATAACAGATAAATGAAAACATAAATATGCAGCAATGTTCATAAGATTTGTGTGTAAAAATAATAATTTAAAATAAAAGAACAAATTGTATTTTATTATTTTATTTAAATGATAATAAAATTTGAATATTCAAATGATAATGAAATTTTAAATTAAATGAAATTTTATTTAAATGATAAGTTTTATTTATTAGATAATTTTATAATAAAATTATAATACAAATGCATTGATCATAGAATTTTAATTATAAAATTACAGACCTTGCTATTATTAAAAACAAGGATCTTAATGGCTGAAAATGAGATACATTTTGTGAATTTCAATGTACAATAGAAATGATAATATATATGAGTATAAAAGGTATTATGATATGTGTAAAAGGTATTACCATTCATTTACTTTTCAATTCTATTTTTTATGGACTAATTAGCACTATTCTGTAAGCCTAATGTAAATGATGTCACACTAAATATCATTGATTTCATCTTAGATATTTTGTTTTACTTTTTCAAAAATTTATTCATGCCCATAACAATATTTCAAATTTATCAAATTCCTTTTTCTGACAAAAAAATCTCTATATATATCACAAATAACTTCTCAAGGATATTTTGGCAAATTTTATAAAGTTATATTTTAATTAGTGAAGAAAAATAATATATTTTTACTTTCTTTGTACTATAGAAAGTTCATGAAATTTTATAGAAGAATTTTAAGCTTTTAGAAATTTAGTTATTCATCTCAACATTCAAATAATTTTTAAATAGATAAGTTTTATTGAAATATTTTTACTTTCTTCATTAGTAAAATTAGCAAGCTTAAATAAAATGCTTTTATTTAAGTTTCACAACTTATACAGTCCTTATTTAATTTTCATAATGCAATTATTACTTTTTACTCTAACTTAAGAATTAATTATCATTAAGGAATGATTCACCCAAAATCGGACATTGTTGAAGAAGTTAACACTAAAATTCATTAAAAAATAAATAAATAATTAATGTGTAAAACAAAAAGTGAAAACTGAATTAAACAAGAATCAAAAATATATTTAAAATTGACGATGTAAAACAATTTACTCATATTAATTAATTTCTATATAACAAGAAAAAAAGGCTTTTTAAATGTCAAAGCAAAAACACACATAAAAATAAATTAAGAATATTGGCAAATATTAAGAGCAAGGAATTTACCTCTTTAACTTTAGAATAACACTTTTCTGCTGGAGTACAAATAACATATTTACATGGTTCTGTGCTAAGATGAGGCTGATCTTCAGCCATCTTAGACCTCTCTTTTCTGCTACCATTTTCTCTGCAAATAAATTATAAATGTATTTCACACATTGATTTCAAAAGTTCAAGAAGAAAATCACCTTACAGTTTTCACTTTTAGAAAAATTGTGAAATATATCAATTTTTTCTTTCTTTTGGTTGAGTTTTTATCAGACAATGTATAGCTGACAAATAAACAGTTAGGAATTGTAATAATGCTTCTTTAAGCATCAATTTGTATTTGGCTTTTCCTACATTATCAGCTGGATTCAAGTATTACAAGGGAGAATGCTGAAGCACTTATCCTAACACACATGCATGTAGAAGTCAAAAGTGCAATCTGACATTGTCCAAAAATGGTTGGGATTAAATATGAGCCTTTCCACTCCAATCTGAAGAGTACTATCATAATGAACTTTTATGATTCACACATTGAACTAACGTACTAAGGATGTTTTAAGACACTTTAAGATCACAACATAATTGCTTTCTGATAAGGCTTTTCAGAAACACTGCACCATAACATGCTGTAAGGAAGGAAACCCAGGATACTCCTAAACAACAACCCTAGGTAATTTGTATGAAGAAAGCAGAATTACAACATTTAGTGTTCAACTGTGGCTGGGATCAAACCCAAGACCTTATATTCTGAAAATTATTGTCCTACCAGAAGACCACTGTAAGCCCTTGGATTTTTGTTAGCAGTAGTATTTTATAGTAGTATTTTGTGCCAAGTGAACCTGAGCACAATATTTCTTTAATTATATTTGGTTTTTCTATTTATGTTCCAATAACTGCCCATTCTATCTATGAAGCCTGACAAGCTTTTAATGGTGGAATTAATTTTTAATAATTTGAAAGAACAAAAAGAGAGAGACCCACACACTTGGTCTACAAAGAATTATTGTTTCACTTAGAAAACATTGTAACCAAACCTATTTTACATGCCTCAACTCCTGTTAGAGAACAGGAAGGACAATCTAATGAAACAAAGGATATAAAATTGGCCATTTATTGGCAACAAAAATAATGTGTTTGTCAATTAATTTTCTGCTGTCTGTATAAACTGGTTAGCATAATAAGAACCACAAGCATAAAATGTTTCATTAGTTACATTCAAATATCAAGTTGACGTTGAGTTGCCTATCTCATTTACACATTAATCCACAAGAGATGTAACTAATTTTCCATAAATATTCAAGCAACCTTGACATTCTAGACATAAACAGTCTGTAATTATATAAGGAAGATAAAAAAGAACAAATTCCTCAACCAATCAATGAAGAGCACTTTTACACATAGAAGCAAAAATATATTTAAATCAAGAAAAAACAAAATTTGTGCAAATTTAAAATGAAATAAATTTTAAATAAGTAAATCAAATAGATTATATGTTATTCTAAACTATTATTAAAACAAAATGTATAAATTAAGTAATATAACATAACTTTAAATTAGAAATAAATAAAAATTAATATATAATTTAAAAATATAGCATACCTACTATAACCATATTTGCGCTCACTTCCATCATTTGAATCTTCATCTGGAGGATAACTTCTGTCAGATCTATTTCGAATACTTTGGAAACCTGAATCAGGGGAAGATTTCCTAGATCTTGATCTCTCATCACAAGGACTTCTTGATCTAGGTCGTCTTGGTGGTTCTCGACTATCACTCCTAGATCTAGATCGCATATATCTTCGTCTTAATGATTCTCTGCTATTACTTCTAGACCTTGAATACAGGCGCCTTCGTTTTGGAGATTCTGAACTATCACTGCTAGATCTAGATCTAGAACGCTTATAGCTTTGTCTTTCAATATAACTGTATTTAGCCTCATGTTGATCATATCTGGATCTATTTCTTGAGCGAGATCGATGATACATTTCTCTATCTCTGGAAGGAGAACGCTTGTGTCTCTCATGATCATTCCTGCTGTTTCCAAACTGCCCTTTAGACACAGCCTTAGAGGCAGATCTACTTGATACTTCACTATGAGTAGTTTTAGTTTTAGAAGAATGTGAAACCTTTATTTTTTCATCTTTTTTAGATATATATGATGTATTTTTACCATGCTTGGAATCATTTATAGCAGTATTGGGCTGTCTAGAATTTTGAAATGCTTGGCAATCAATATTGTTTTCTCTAGAGGAATCTGGTTTCATATTCTCATAGAAATTGTTGCTGTTTTGTGAAGAAGTAAAATTATTGTTAGGAGCATTACTAAAAGATGAAATTGGGTAATTAGTCATATTTACATTACCCATCTGATAAGGAGAAACTAAAGGATAAGCCTGAGGGGCATTCATAGGCATTTGTCCTTGATTAAAATAGTTGAAATTCATTCCCTGCATATGATATGCAGGTGGTGCACTTGCAGAATTCACTGATGGTTCATTATTACTTACTGTATTGTGAGAACTCTGGAGGGAAGCCGAACGATTAGGTTTGGAGCCTAATAAAGCTGATCCTCTTTTTCGGATCCTTGGATCTTTAGACTCTACATTTGCTTTTCCAGAACTAAGAAAAATTTTCAAAAAAACTTAAACATAGGCATTGAAGAAGATGTAATTAGCTCATTTTAAATAAATATAATAGCTTAACAATGAGAAAACAAAAAGAAAATAGCTTTGATTATTGAATAATTACATAATATTTCAATTATAAAATATTCAATAACACCATCAAAAATTTTTTCTAAAATGTTGAAAAACTTAACAAATCCCTTTCATCTTAATTCTTCCTTATTTAAAAGTAACTGAAACCATCATTTATCATGAGAAAAAATTGCTATTTTATCTCTTTTAAAATAATTAAGTATTTAAGTTTTTGTGACAATTAAAACTTACTTCAATAGAAATGGCAATGAATGATTGATATTTTTGACAGTATTTCTCTTCACAAAGACTTTTTAAATAACAAATTACATCTCCTCTACTATTTTGTACTAATAATTATCTATGACCTACTTATCCAAAATAGATATTTATGTGCATGTTTCTTAAACTTTTAGCAGCGATATGAGTGAAAGTTTTGTGGTAATCTCAATCAGCAGTGAACTACATTTCAATATCTCAGAACTATTAAAAGACTTAGAAATAAGAAGAGACATCTTCTTCCTTAATACTGAATGTTCTGCAAATTTTTAAGTTTAAAACAAAATCACTCATGTAATATCTGCAAAATTATTTGTTTTAAAAAACATACAAAAATTACAATTTACATGTTACTATATTATAATAGATCAAAAGTTACAATTTAACAGTTAATGAATAACAATAGATGCATGGACCAGAACTTTGTGGGGCCATACTTGTTGCTCAAACATTTGACAAATGCTACTTATATGAATTTCTTTGAGGAAGTCTTACCATACATATAGAATGACATACATTTATCCTCTACAGAGTTCTTCCATATGCTATAAGCCTGAATGGATTTCCACCCATAACAAGAGGGAAATGCATATCCACATAATTATAGCACTCAAGGTTTGGACCAATTTCTAAGAGTCAAATTGAAAACTTCCAGGAGGTATCAAAATTAGATAGTTTCCAGAATAATTTTTTCTAAATAATTATTTAATAAAAGTAATTCTAGATTTTTCTGTTTACTTTCAAACTCTTTTAAAACTATACAATTTCACATCTATAATCTAGACTTTTCTATTTCTTAAATCATTCAACAGATTTTCACATTTCTCGGTTATGCACATATATTAGGTCTACAAGAAAGTTCTGTCTGTTTTAGAATGAAACAAAGGAATACATTTTTTCATACTTTGGATAAACTTTATTGAATAATGTAACCATCATTATTTATCACTTCTTGCCAGTGTGATGGCAATTTGTAAATCCCATTTTTAAAAAATGTCTTTTCTCTGGAGGCCAAAAATTTAACCAGTGCTTGTCTGATATCTTCTTCGTTCTTGAATTGTTTGCCCTGCATGAAATTTTGTAAGGACAGAAACAGGTGATAATCAGATGGTGCTAGGTCCGGGGAGTATAGTGGATGCGACAGAATTTCCAAGCCTAGCTCTGTGACTTTGACGAGTCCCCAAAGCAGCATGTGATCTGGCATTGTCATGGAAGCAGTATGATGTCCTTCCTATTGAGCATCGCTGGCCTCTTTTCTTGGAGTGCTGTTTTTAATTTATCCAATTGCTGACAGTACCTCTCTGAATTTAGCCTTTCGTTTTGGTTTCAACAGCTCAAAATGTATAGGTCCTCGAATGTCCTAACTTATACACAACATTCTCTTGTTCAGGCTCAACTTCAGTTTAGAGGTAGAGGGGGCAGGTTTTCTAGGTTCACAATATGCCCTTTTTCTTATGTTTTCATAGGTAATCCACTTTTCATCCCCAATTATGATCCAACCCAAGAAGGGTTCGATTTTGTTGCATGCAAGCAGAGATATACATATGATGATTCAATCATTCAAACTCTTCTCACTTAACTTGTGTGGCACCCATCTCGAATACTTCCACACAAACCCTAGTTTCTGAATATGGTCAGAAATGGTTTGTTGAGCTGAATCAAGCCTTTCCGCAATATCCGATGTTGTCAAAAAAGGATCTTGCTCTAACATGATCTTGACAGTATCGTCGTCGATCAAAGATGGTCGCCCAGAGTGTGGCTTATCATAAAGGTCGAAATCACCTACATGAAATTTTTTGAACCATCTTATGCATGTTCTATTAGAAACTGTTCCTTAACCAAACACTTTCAATAAATCTCTATACACTTCTGTAGCATTTCTCCCTTGTTGGAATTCATACAAAATACAGTGGCGTAAATGAACTTTGTCGGTAGCCATGGGTACACGATTGCGTCTCACTTAATACTAACAAGATTAAACTTCGTTTTAGTTAATCTGCAAAGAAAATTTGTATACATTGTTAGCGATTAAAAGAGAGAGCCAAATATGTGTCAGGAATATGCGCATACTTGTTGAAACTGATTGTAACCGAAGCTGACAGAACTTTCCGGTAGACCTAATATAAAATATTGCAGTTAGAAAATGCTATATTCTCAACTCTAGGTCATCAATGATAGATGAAATTGATTATTTAAATATTCTACCACCAAAAATTTGTTTACAGAAACCTCATGTTTAACTGATACTTGACCATGAGATAGTAGTAAAAGCAAATTAACAATTTTTCATAAGTTACAATAACTTTTTGAGAGTAAATTAAAATAAAAAATATCTAAAAATAAAAGTATCTTTAATAGATTCAAATTTCTCATCAATACAATATTGAAATCTTATAGTTGGTTATAATTATTTAAACTTGTTTACAAAATTATAAAATTTTAAAACAGAATCACATTCTGACTCATTTATTTTAGATACATTAGATAAGTAGTCACCAAGGAAGGTATGGAAAGTTTATTTTGACTCAAAAATTTTATGCTTAAATTAGTATTTAAGGAATTTTAGATAACATAAAAATTAGAAACAAAAAGAAAAAGAATCAATTAAAATTACACACCTGATTGCACCACAAAACTATCTTATTTGTGATTACTTCACTTCACACACATAAATCTAAATACTATATATAGTCCTGACTGAACTAGATCATCTTGAAACTATTGCAGTGAATTAGTTCTTTAATTTAGCAAACAGTCATAAATACAAAATCTGTAACTGAACACACAAGTTAATGTATAACTCCAATTAAATAAAACAAAAAAACACTATTTTGTATGAAGTTTTGTAGCTTTTCTATAGATGTACTTTGATTAGAATTGAATAAATATATTCTGTGCTCTTATAAGTGTTCATTTGCTTTTTAATTAACTTCAGCCTTTCACTAATATACTTTTTAATTTTTACATATACCTTATAAGAAAAGACAAATACTGTGATAACATTAAAATAGACATGAAACAGCAAGTTCACTTCATCAGCCAAATTGCAATAAATGTCTGTCTAGATTGCTTGAAGCCAAGACCATACATGCTAATCGTAACTCATATTTAGACCACTATAACAATGATAGTATCATATAGACCTAAACAACCTAATCAGTTCTGTGGTTCTAAATGATCTAGACAATTACATACATCTAAAAAAAAGAAACTAAACTAATGTCCATCTATATGCATTATTTTCATTCCAATTTTTTCTTCTTAATGAGTCAATTAAACAATTTAACTATTTTCTTTTTTTAAAAAAAAAATTTTATTTTTTTAGTTTTAAAATGTTTTTTTAAGCCTGATTATTTTGACAGTAGAATAATTAACTAAAAAAAATTTATAAAATAAAAGTAGAAATGTAAATAATTATGGTTTCTTTTAAATTCTAAATTCAATTTCAAATATTGCACATTTTATTCTTAGCAGAAATTTTTTAATTAAATACAATAAAAATAATTACACTTAGCTCATAACTGTCTGTATGGGGTATTTTCTCCAACCAAAAAACTCTCAGTTACGTATTTTATTCATTAAAATATTTTTTCCTACTAATAATCACTAACATATAAAATAAGGATTTCAAATTTAATTTCATTTCTCACTTAATGGCCATTTTAAGCAGAAAAGGACTGATCAGACAAGAACTTTTATTTTAAATTGGATTTCCAGCCACAACATCAGTGCCTGAGGTGGGATGTGAACCTATAAACAGTTAAAATAAAGGCCAAAGCACAAGACTGGTGGATATGAGCAGCCTAGAATTAAGAGTTCCAAAAAAATAGACAAAACACTGCGTATCTTAACATTTTGTTATGTAATTTTCTTATTTTTAAATTATGATTATGATTTGAGAGCAAACAAGCAGTATTTTTTTAATAAAATTAAGTTCTTTACTTTTATACATTATTTTCAAGTTTTTAAATCAAACAACACAATCCATATCAATTTTAGCTTTTCACTTTACATAAATAAAATCCACACTTATACAGTTTAAATAGCTAAAAGAATTTACACAGTAGTTTTTTTTTAATTTCTTAAATATTTAATATGTAGAGATACCTGAATGGATCACCAGAACTTGGCCATCTATTTCCCACAGGTAAATTATTCATATCTATAAAAAACACCTTTTTTTATTTTTTGTTAATATGATCAATAGAGTCATAAAATAATGCACTTTTATCAATAACTCATGCTTAACAAATAATAAAAATTAATATACAGTAAACTATAAGGAATGAGTTTTAAAGAGTTTGCTAACAACGACATGCAGGAGATATTAAATTGTAATGGGTTTTATAGCAAAACTGTAAAAACTGTGTACTAACAAATTAAAAATTAGAAGACTTCAGTTTAAAGATTAATTGAATAAGAAAAAATGGTGAAATTCTTAAAGAGAAAAATATTTAATATTTAAAATCTGAAAATCAAATGACAAAGAAACAAATATGTACACAAATAAAGGCATTTAGCATGTTCTCAATACCTTAGTTGCTTTTAAATATATATACTTTATGCATATATATTTAATAATAATTACAGGGATAGGAGTGCTGATTTTTTTTTCAAGACAATATTTACAAGAAATATAAGGACATATATCAATAATTAAAAAAAACAAATACTACTTTTACATAATTACAAATTAATTTCTGTATTATAAATAAACTTTTTAGAAAGCTATATACTATTTAAAATGTATGGAACATTTTTGGAAATTAAAAGATTTTATGATAACTGCCTTAAATAATTGTAAATTTACATATAATTAAATAATGTGTTCATTTGGAATAATAATAATAATAATTGGAAGCCTTTTATTTTTATAGTTAAATACCACAATTTTGTCGCTTATCATTGACAGATGTGTACTTGTGTATATATATATATATATGTATATATATACATATTTATATACATATTTATATATATACATATTATATATATATGTATATATATATATAATATATGTATATATATTATATATATGTATATATATATAATATATGTATATATATACAACATCATTAGATTATCAATAATAGCACATGCTATTTCCTCTGTTGCATTGTCCAAAAATTTTTGTAATCCCCACTGATTATCAAGCGAAGTTTTATTTTTTTCTCAATCTCTAATCTTTTTGTAATAGGTGGGATTGTTTAATTTTTTTTTTCACAAGCAGCTGCTATATCTTCTTAACCTTTCTTTTCTTAAACAGTTGCGTCACAACTTTTGATTTTTCCATTGATGCAAATTCTGCATGAGATTTCTGAACACAATGCATCACTTCTTTCATAAATGGAATGGAGGAAACGGAATTGCCATGCACTTGTATGGCACCATAGCAAGTATGTAAATATTGAATTGTTAATTCCAATAAGGAAGTTTTCATTTTTTGTCACAACAGAATTGTTTGTCAAAAAACCTCTCTTTAGTTGTGAATTTACATTCTTCAAGCAGTCTGTTCAGACATGCTTTAACAACTCTAAAAAGAAAGAGTAGGATATAGTCTTTATATATACATACATGAAAACCTTCCAATATTTACAGATATTAGGCTGCTAAGCTGTTATCATAATCATTTACTAACAAAGTCACATATGTAAAGAATCCACTTTTCATTCGTCATATTTTATTCATCATTCACGTAAATTTTAATCACATGAGGAATATACTAAATTAATCTACTAAATGAATTCTTGGACTCTTCTTTTTCCTATTATAAAGAGAAAAACACTGAAGAGCAATAGATTTGCTAAAGGCAATGTTTGAAGCAGACATTTAGAAGTTGCTATATAGCAACTACTGACACTATGTAGAAATGATGTTTTGTCAGTAAGCCCTTCCATTATTGCTGTTGCACCATGGCTTTAATCAATCTTCTTAAAATTTAACCAATTTTTACCTCAATGAATATTAGTTTGTAGCAACTTTACTCCATTTTTTCCACTGATTTCTTCTGAATTTAAAAATTTAAACATAATACTGCAAATAAGTTCATTTAATTTATTATACATCACATGCACTATAAGCTTGACAGTTTGCATTAAAAGTAATTATAGAGTTAAAAAAGTTTTACAAAAAAGTAAAGATATGGAAAAGTTTCAGAGCCTTTTTAAATGTTTCACAATTCGAAGATACCTATCAGAAAATGGAGATTTTGAATATTTAAGAACTTTCACCATAAAATATTCCTTTAAAGCATCATACTGCTCAATGATTCCCTCACAAATTGACCACAAAGTTAGCCAATAGACCTCAACATAATGAAGGAAATTATATTCTGCTAATGTTTATTTGAGCATTTACAATTATAAGAAATGGTAATCTTCTCTTCTTGGTGGAGATAGTTTGAAAAATTTGTTAATATCTACAGCAA